>LBNU01014989.1:0-10762 GCA_014162995.1 Artemisia annua | reverse complement strand
GTTGTGAAGAAGTAGTGAAGAAGTTGTGGTGTGTTGTGAGATTGGTTCTAGCTACAATTAGAACCCACCATTTAGCTTAGTGTCGTTAATTGGTGTAAGCAAAAGTTGTGTAAGGTTTTCTCCGCCATAAGGGAGCTTGTTGACATAGTGAAGAAAACTCTCGAGTAGATGACTCGGGGAGTGGAGTAGGGCAAGGAAGGTGTCCTTGTAGCCGAACCACTATAAATCCTTTGTCTCGCGGTTAGATCTTTCCATCTCTAACTTATTACTTAGTTTACTTACTTACATCTCGTATAGCTATAATTATTTATATTATGCATGTGTTGATTTACATACTTAGCTTACATCATTATTATTTTTCATACCTTGATATAGTTGTCCATATTGTTCAAGACTTGAGTTCATATAAGATTGAATCAAAGTTTTAAAAGTAAACGAGGTTTTAAAACTAAAGTAAGTTTTCAAAAACAAAGTTTTCATAACAAACCTAAAAGGACACACATATAATATATCATATAGTTATTTTTATCCTTAACTCTAATCAAAGGCTTTTCAAACAAACAATTGAATAAACTCGAATCAATTTATTGAAACCAAGTTTTTGTATAAATTAAAAAGACGTAAAACTATTCAACCCCCCTTCTAGTTTTCCACAATTGATATCACGAGCCACGTCAAACAAGATTTTTAAAATATGTTGTATTTTAAAACTTGAATCGATCTATGGAATTGGAAAAATATTTAGAAGGGCAATCTATGCAAAGAACACCACTATTTGAAAATGATGGTTTCCTTTATTGGAAAAATAGATTCGAAACTTATGTGAAATCAAAAGATCTTGATCTTTGGCATGTCATTACCTTTGGTGATTTCCCCCCTATTCAATATAATTTTGAAACTAAAAAGGATGAAATAGTATCTTTTGAAAAACAAAATGATGATTTGAAAAAGAAACTAGCAAAAACTAATTAGACTAAAATGGTTATTTATAATGCGTTACCACGCAAAGAATATGAAAGAATTTTTATGTGTAAAACCGCAAAAGAAATTTGAGATTCTTTATTAATTACTCACCAAGGTAATAGTCAAGTCAAAGAAAATAAAATAGATCTTCTTGTTCAACAATATGAACAATTTATGATTCTGGAAGAGGAATCAATTGATAATGCTTTTTGCTAGGGTTAACACTATCATCACAAGTTTAAAAGCACTTGATGAGAATATTTCTAGTAAGAATTTTGTTAGTAAATTTCTTAGGGCTCTTCATCCAAAATGGTGAGCTAAAGTTACGCGATTGAAGAATCGAAGAACTTGTCAACTCTTCAACTTGATGAGTTGATCGGCAACTTGAAAGTCTACGAAGCGATAATAAAGAAAGACTCCGAGATGGTCAAAGGAAAAAAGGAGCAAAGCAAATCGATTGCGTTGAAAGCGAAAAGGGACTCTAGTGGCGAAGAATGCTCAACCTCCAAAAGTGACGATGAAGAGTATGTTATGGCCGTACGAGACTTCAAGAAATTCTTCAAAAGACGAGGAAGATATGTTAGGCAACCATATAATGAAAGAAAGTGTTTCAAGTGTGGAGATTCAAATCATCTTATTGGAGAATGTCCGAAATTGTCAAGAAGTCAAAACCACAAGGCCTTTGTAGGAGAAGCATGGAGCGATAGTGACAATGATGAAAAAGAGACAACAAGAGAAGAAAAGTGTCTCATGGCAAAGGCATCCGATGAGGTACGTTCCGAAACCGAATACTATAGTGATAAAAACCTATCTTTAGATGAAAAAGACCTAAATAATGAATATAGTAGGTTATACAAAGTCATGGCTAAAAATAAATCACTAAAACATATTAATAATCAATTAGAAAATGAGGTACTTGAATTAAAAATCAAACTACAACATTTAGAAAAAGGAAAAGAAGTTTTTATAGAATGTGAAACATGTCTAGAGGTCAAAAATGAAAACGAAAAACTTAAAGATAAAATTTCCAAACTTGACAAAGTTGAAAATAGTAGTAACTCACTTAAGAAAATAATAAGTGTTCAAGGAACTTCGGTAAATAAAACCGGCGTAGGATTCAACTCAACTAATGTTTCAACTAGTGAAAATAAAAATGTAAAGTTTGAATGTGAACTTAGTAAACAAAAACCCTTAGATTCAAAACCTAAGTATATACTTGTAAAAGATAGAAAAATACCTATTGCGAGTGATGAGGAAGTAAAAAGTTTTTATAAACCATCACTAAAAGCCAAAACCGGATTTTCTAAACCAAAATTATGATCTAAAACTCCACCTCCAAATAAACCAAATAATCCTCATCCTCGGTCTAAAACACCTAAACCTAGAAGAAATCAAGGTAGGCAAAACCTTTCTAATAATAGTCACCCAATGTGGATTTATCCACATCAACCAAGCTTTAGCCCATGGGGAATATTTTCACCATACATGCATCCTAGTCAATTGCAAACCATGTTTGGTTCAAACAACTTTGGACCAATGAGACCATGGGAACCAAATGGCTAAGTTGTCACTTTTCGAAACTATTGGAATCTCATCTACAAATGGCTTCAATAAGTCAACATGGCAACTTGAAGTTTTTGAATAAAATTTATTGAAGACTAAAAGGTACGCATTTCTTTTAAGTTTATCGTTAAAATTTATACTCTTAGATTAATAATTAGTTAGAATAATACTTAGTTATATAGCTAGTAATACTTACTTGCTCACATATTTTGAACCCCTCTTAGTTGGCTTTCCTAGGATTTAAATAAAATTGTTCGTTGTCAAACAACATAGAAAATGAAAATCTTCTATGTCCACTAGTAGCAAACTCATGGTGATGAAGTGAAATGAGTTAAGTGGATTAATCGTTAATATAGAAGTAAGACTAGATCCCTCGCGTAAGAAAACTATGGATGAAACAAGCTCTCGAAGACTATGGCATTAGGTTAGAAAATGTTCCTATTATGTGCAATAACAAAGGTGCTATAGATTTAAGTAAGAATCATGTTCAACACTCTAGGACTAAACATATAGAAATACGTCATCACTTTCTTAGGGACATTATACAAAAAGAAAATATAACAATAGAGAAGGTAGCTTCGGAAGGTAACATTGCCGATATAGTCACTAAGCCTCTTAAGCGTGATTTATTTAACCACTTACGTTTAGGATTAGGAATGATGGAGCAAATTGATTAAATTCTTGGAATACTTAACATCTTCTGAAAAATCAAAGTTCTGAAAAATTTTCTTTGTCAGATGGGCGGACCCCTTAATTTATAAGGGCGGCCCCCTTAAAATTAAGGGGACCGGCCTCACTTTAAGGGGGCCGGCCATCTGAGCATAAAATTTTAAGTTTTCTTTCTTCTCAAATCTGAGTCTAGGATTCTATTTTGCACAAAATCAAGAATTGAGATATTTTGTTTTGCATAAATATATTCTCAAAGAAAACCTCAATTCATTTTGAAATTATTCTCAAGTTTAGGAAAACTCATTGTTGAATAATGATAAAAACGTTTTTCTCAAATCATGCATAATAGTCTCACTCTCGTTATCTATATGTATATAATCCAATATATACTTATATATGACACTTAGAAGTGAGCAAAGATAAATCAAGGAGATCAAAAATTGTTTCTTAGGAAAATTTATTTTCTCTTCATAGAAGTCGAAACAATCTTAACTCAACATTTGTTTCATATAGGCACACACTAGAACAAAATCAAGAATTACAAAATCACATTTGTTCCATCACTAGTTTCTCACTAACTAGTTGCCTTACACTAAGATAGGAGTTTTAGGTTGAATGATTTGCTAAATTGCTTATTTGTCTTATTGGTTATGCATGCATGCTTAGTTATGACTATTTTATGTGCTTACTTGCTTGCCTATATACTTTTCATGCATATTTCATTAAGATAATACTTGCCTTGTTGCCTAAAGAGTTGGACTTGCCCAAAACCAAACCTCATAACCTTTACACACTCAAACCTCATAACCTTTACACACTCAAACCTCATAACCCTTACACACTCAAACCACCAAAGTGAAATGAAAAACCAAGTCATCCCTTCCATCAACATCGCTCTCACCAATCACACCACTTGATACTCATTTCCCATCTTCACCAATAACTCCATCTAGTCATCCTCACAAAAAGATTCAACCATTCCCTACACTCTACAAAGTGTGTCATTACCAATACAACTTAACCCATGAAAGTCAAACCATACATCATAATAACAAACCATCCATCTCATCACCCAAATACACCTTCATCCTTGCTCCCAAAAATACACCTTCATCTCACACTTCACCTTCAACACACCACACCATAATCCACCATGGATTCACCAAAAACTTCCATTTCCAAAACATCAAAGAAACAAAAGATCCTCATCATCACTCCTAAATAACTCTTCATTGACTTAACCAAAGATGACAACACAACCCCATCACTTCAACCTCAATGCTCATCTCCTAGTGCACCAAATGGACCATCCATAAACAACCTCCACTCGTGGAACGTCCTCTTCTTCCATACCTTCATCCTCATCCATCAATGACTACCTAAACTCACAAATGTTTCCACCACCAAAAGTATCACCAACACTTCCCTAAATACACCAACACATTTTGTCTAGCCAATCCAACACATATTATCCTTCCATAAACACAAAATCATCACACTATAAATACCCCTCTTCATCACAAATCATTACTCAACCAATCATGACTTCTCCTAACAAACCAAAGTCAAAAATCCTCATCAATAAATGATGTTGTCTCTAACCAACCAACACCTAAGCCTCCAACTTACCCAAATGAAACCACCCTTCTACATCAACAAGACAACCTCACAATCACACTCACCAACAAAATCCCACATTCACCTCACTCACTTCTACCAAATGATCCTTTTGAGGAACATACTCAATTTCAAAACAACAACCATTACCCTCAACAAAACATGAATCCCATGCCAAATCACAACTCAACAACTCCACCATCACCATCCACCAAACATAAAATGTTCATTGAAGAGCTCAAAAAAGCTCATGAGCTTAATGCTCTTCTTGCGTTACACCTTGCTCAACGCAATTTAGATCAAAAACCTTCCTCCACCAACTCCTCTCCATCAAACAATTTGATCCATTTTGAGAACCATGTCAACAATTACTCTTGTTGCACCTTTCTCCAAAAACAAAACCAAACCCATCACTCACTCAAGACACCAAATATTCATCAACCGCTCCAAACCCACAATCTACCATTGAAAATGCATCCTTAGACATCACCCTTTCATTATCACCCATAACATCCCTTAATGCACACTTTTCCTAAGAGATGAGTTCATCCATAACCAAACCATCATATTTGTCTTAGTTGCATCCATAACCAAACCATCATATTTGGCCTAAGAGATGAGTTCATATATTGAAAATTTGTTCCATCAACAACCACCAAACTCTCCAAACTCTCCAAACAGCATTCCCACAAAAATCTATCTCTACTAAATCCAACTACCATGCTTCCCATCTTCAAATAAAATCTCCACAAACCTTTTGTGTTCCAAGCAAGTCCAAGAGACCTCAAGTTGGCAACTTAGTATTATCTAGTGTAATTTGCTAGAAAAGCATATAAATATATATGCTTACGTATTAATGATTATGTTTTCAACATAATCTATTTAAATTATTAATGAATGTTTCTTGTGTTTTATTATCATGCATTCTTGTTAGTTCTCTTGTACTATATGTATTACATGCATTATATATATTGCTTGTGCTCTAACTATTTTTGCAAGCATTCCATATCTCGATTCTTCTTATGACCTCAAAACGAGGAAGAGTATACATCAAGGGGGAGCTCCAAACTCATCGGGATAACCTTTTTGATGCTAACAAAAAGGGGGAGAAGTGATATAAATTCACACTAAAAACTTGTTTACATATTACTTTTTAGTTTAATGAGTTTAGATTTTGTAAACATCAAAAAGGGGGAGATTGTTGATATAAATAATGCATAAAAACGTTATTTGTATTTTCTGATATCTCTATGTTTTGACGATCACAAAATGTAAAAACATTAAACGCAAAGTTAATACGAAAACAAGTTCTTAAGTAAGTTTATATCATCTCATCCAACATAATCACTCAAGGTATGAATAAATAAGTGACTAATACATTTTATGATCAAAGGGATGTTTATTTAAATATTACAAAGTTTATAAAATTAAATAAACTTATTATATATTTTTGAAAAACATTTTTGGTAATAAAGGAAAATGTTTTATTCATAATAAATATATGAATTCAAATTTTTAACCAATCAGTTAGTTTTTCACCAAATAAACTTTCCCAAAAAAAGACAAGAAAACTGCCCGTTTCAGGAGGGCAGCCCCCTTAATTTTAAGGGGGCCGGCACGCTCCTCTTGTCAGAAACTTTTGCCTATAAATACCCTCTCAAACCTGGTATTTTTCCCTACCTTTTGCACTAAAATTTTCAGATCCAATCCTCTCTAAACATCCTTCTAAACCCTTTGATCATAAGATTATTAATCCTTGTTTCAAGTGATTTAATCCTTCTTCATCCTACCTCATTCAAAGTGCAAGATAAGAATACTCCTTCAACCTCAAGTTTAAGAAGTATTGTAGATTTGTGAATATAGTTTTGTAGTTGTATATATTATTTGTAAAGAGTAGATTTAGGTGTGATAGTTGTGAATAGAAGTTGTGAAGTAGGAGTAGTGTTGTGAAGAAGAATAGTGGTGTGAAGATCTAGAGCTAAGTAGTGAAGAAGTTGTGTAGTGAAGAAGTTGTGAAGAAGTAGTGAAGAAGTTGTGGTGTGTTGTGAGATTGGTTCTAGCTACAATTAGAACCCGACATTTAGCTTAGTGTCGTTAATTGGTGTAAGCAAAAGTTGTGTAAGGTTTTCTCCGCCATAAGGGAGCTTGTTGACATAGTGAAGAAAACTCTCGAGTAGGTGACTCGGGGAGTGGAGTAGGGCAAGGAAGGTGTCCTTGTAGCCGAACCACTATAAATCCTTTGTCTCGCGGTTAGATCTTACCATCTCTGACTTATTACTTAGTTTACTTACTTACATCTCGTATAGCTATAATTGTTTATATTATGCATGTGTTGATTTACATACTTAGCTTACATCATTATTATTTTTCATACCTTGATATAGTTGTTCATATTGTTCAAGACTTGAGTTTACATAAGATCGAATCAAAGCTTTAAGAGTAAACGAGGTTTTAAAACTAAACTAAGTTTTCAAAAATAAAGTTTTCATAACAAACCTAAAAGGACACACATATACTATATCATATAGTTGTTTATTATCCTTAACTGTAATCAAAGGCTTTTCAAACAAACAATTGAATAAACTCGAGTCAATTTATTGAAACCAAGTTTTTGTATAAATTAAAAAGACGTAAAACTATTCAACCCCCCCTCTAGTTTTCCACAGAATCTCCCTCATCATAACTTGAAGAAAAGCATTTGTCATTACTAGAGATAAAATTCCGCAACTATCTCTGTAAAAGCCTTCACCTTCAACCTCAAGTGGTATTAGAGCCTATTACAGTCGTAATGAACAAATGGGTATTATTAGTTGATCATGGTCAAGATCGTGTAACCATGTACATATCTATAATAAACATAAGTTATTTTCATTTGCTCAAGCTTTTGTTTATACAATTCATGGTGTTGCACAAGTTTATCGGACCAACAAATGGTATCACAGCCGTTGGATCACTCCCATTATCTAGATCCGTTCTTGAATGACTGCTAATAATACCAAGCCGTTCTCGAATGACGGCTAATAACATTTGAACGATGTCCTCACAAACTCCCCATGAAGAACACCCTCTTCATTATCGCCTCCACCTTTACCTCTCCTCAAAATGAGCATCTACTGCTCTTTTGGGTATCCAATGGTCCAAAATGCTTCTCCTTCAACTCTTTTAAACCACACCTATAGCTGACAATCCTTTGCAAGAATCTGCATTCAAAAGGATCTTGCAAAGCTATGTGTACTAGATACACAATCTATAAGTATGTAAATATCTACCACCGACGGATCTCAAGAAGCAATCACCAGTAGAAGAGCAAAGCATGAGACTCTATATGAAGAATCAGAGGCTGCTGATAATGAAGTGTCAAGGGTAAGGACAAGGGTTTGTCTTCTATTGAGGAAAAGCAGATGCATCGGGAAGTGTTCGGTATACCAAGTAATTCTTGATCCTTGATTGACCTCACGAAGAAGATATCAACAACAAAGGTTCAGCTTATAAGGACTATCTTATAGCTTGTTGTTGTAACCTCAGATGTGAAAAGAAGCCATCATGCTCACTCATATATGACGGGACTAGGCTATTCCAAAGGTTAACAATGAAAGATAGTGACTAAAAGACATTTGTTCAATCTATCTTTCAAAAAGTACTTAGAATAGCCTAGAAAATATAACCACTGAATGCAGAACTTTCAAACTTTAATTTTGGAAGGACTAAGTAAATCCAAAATCAAAGCTTCTAACAATATTCTGCTTCGGTAACATCAGAGAGACAGCAAAGCAATTCCTATTACTCTACTCTCTGATGTAAAAACAGGTATGAGTTGTAATTCAGGGATATCAATGCGGAAGTTGACCAAGGGTAATGATGCGTGGTTTTGTGACCTTACAACAGGTTTTACCTCTCGAGGGATCTCAAGAGGCTTACAACCCCACCAGGCAGTGTACCTGACCGATGTAGTATAGGATAGTGGTAAGTACGGGGGATTGATCGTTCTCTCACAGGGAATAGTGTTCGTTAGGATAGAAAAACTACTCTAATAGGTCTAAGGGTGAAGGAAGATTCTTTTTGTATTTTTATATTTTTAGGAAAGCAAGTAAAATCTCGGTTTTGAAGGAGTGGGCGGAATTAGTTGCTAGTCAACTAACCCAAAATATCTACTATTGCAAAAAAATAAAATAACTAAACTATTGTGGTTGTGAAAACAATATGGAGAAAAGTTGTGTTTACTTAGACTTCATTACTCCCTAACTATCTTTTACCGGTCAATTGATATGTATGTTACTTGTGTGGATGAAGGGTGTATTCCTAATAACTCATGGAGTGGCATACATATCTCTCCAATTCTACGAGCTCTTATCTCCTCCTATGCCATGCACGGCACAACCATAGGGATTGTAAACAGTAGCTCATGCGTTAAATACTACCTTAATAGCCTAGTATGCCTTGGCTACATTTTTCCCAAGACGTTCAAGCACGTTACCATAAAGGAGGTTGGCCAGTTTTCTTGAGCCTAACATTGATGGAACAATCATCCCAACAAACAATAACACATCAATTAACCAATAATTAATAGTTATGTTTCATTAGATCTAAGCAAACACAAGAAGAATTTAGCTACACATGTTAATTAAAAGACAAGTAAAAGAGATAATCAACCAACACATAGACATATTGATTGAATTAAAGTGAAGACTTATCTTTAATTAAGCATGAGGGTTCCAAGGGTTGGAAACCCTAAAAAGTACAGAAAACTCGTCTAGGGTTTGGTGCCAAAAGTTCTCCACAAAGTTCCACACTACTGAATGAAAAATAGAAAACTATATATATACTTTTACACTCTGACGGCGTCAGGTTATAAGGACTGACGCCGTCAGCCCGCTGCCATAAGGTTTCTCGGATGGCCTAGATCCATTTCTGACGCCGTCACCCTTTGTTGCCTTCTGGGCCGTCACTCTTTAAAATATAACCTGACGGCCTACCACCAATAACACCTGACGGCGTCAGGTGTAAATCTCCAAATTCTTTCTGGCCCATCATTTGATAATTGGTTTCCACTCCTTTGTCAATGCTTGCTGACGGCGTCACGTTGTGACTCTGACGCCGTCAGGTAGTAATTCCAGCTTCTTTTGAGACTTTGTCGTTTTCTTCACTTTTATGCTCCAAAAACGTCCGAAAATGCATGTTTTCCAGATTTCCTCTCAAAAGTACCTAAAATGACAAAAGGAACGATTTAGGGAAATATTTGATCACATTTATACNCCGTCAGGTAGTAATTCCAGCTTCTTTTGAGACTTTGTCGTTTTCTTCACTTTTATGCTCCAAAAACGTCCGAAAATGCATGTTTTCCAGATTTCCTCTCAAAAGTACCTAAAATGACAAAAGGAACGATTTAGGGAAATATTTGATCACATTTATACGAATTAAGGCTTAAATGACCCCTTAAAAGCGTAACACTTTTCGTCTCATCAGGTAAGAAGGCACTAGCAGCACAGCTGAAGACCTTAACCTAGGGCCACTGATATATCAGGGATTGCAGATAATCAGAAACATCAAGAAGATCAGAGAAAGAGTGATAGATTGATACCACTATCTATTATGTTTCAATGTAAAGTTGTAAAATAGTATACTAGTCACTACTAGCAACTGCACACTTCAACACATGCCCTTTCTCTAAACCAAGTCCTCAAGACTGATTAAAAAATCTCCCTGACCCCGGAAGACCTAGTATAAACTACTAGTATCATACCTCATAACCAAATCCTTCCATTGGTCTCTGATCAGAGATCAAAAGGACACATCCCTAATATGGAAGATCAGGTTCCAATCAAGGAAAGAGCCTGAAATCCTTTCAAGGAGAAGCTCCAAGACTTGAGAGTCTCAGACCCAATACGGAGCATAAGGATAACGCCGAGCATCTGAAGAACCCTGAAGACATCAAACATCTGTTTAAAATTAT
>LBNU01014988.1:0-10096 GCA_014162995.1 Artemisia annua | reverse complement strand
TGATTCTGATTGACTTGATTACCACGGTTTTGCACATTTTGATTTGGTGGCGGATTATTAAAACCTGGTGGTGGTGCAAGAAAGTTGGTGGAACGGTAGCTGAGGAGATTGCGATCTCCTTGGGTTTGGTAAGCGTTACAACCCATGTTAGCAGCGTACACATGCTCGTTAGAAACGTTACAAGTTGTTGGACATTCGTAATATGCATGGGGACCACCACAAGTTTCGCAACTTTGGTTAATAGCATTGACGGTTTGAGACGGCTGTTCTTTGTTTTGAATAAAAAGTCCCATTTGTTTTGTAAGAGCAGCAATAGCATCCGAGTTTTGTTTGTTAGACTCGATAACTTGAGACAAAACATCGTCGTTAGACTTGTTACTAGCACTTGACACTTGTGTTTTATTTCGAGAAGTTCGCACTCTTGCTTTGTTTTCAATGATTGTGAACGCATCTTGAGTGTTTCGAGATAACAAATTACCACCAGCAGCAGAATTGAGCGAATCTTGATCAACGGGATTCAAACCATTATAGAACGTATCAATTTGATGCAATTCAGAAAACCCGTGATTCTGACACTTTTCAAGTAACTCTTTGAATCGATCCCAAGCCTCGCTGAATGATTCATCGAAAGCTTGTTGGAAACGAAAGATTTGAGTACGATGATTTGAGGTTTTTGAAGGTGGACAGAAATGGTTAAGGAACTTGCTAGCCAAATCATCCCAAGTATGAATCGAATTGGGGGGTTCTTTGTCTAGCCAAGTACGAGCAGCTCCTTTTAGAGAAAAGGGAAACAATTTCATTTTGACAACATTAAAAGGAACTTGGTTGATCTTAATTGTTTCAGCAATGTCGGTTATGTTTCGAATGTGAACATGAGGATCTTCGTGATCAAAACCATGAAAGGATATACCCGAAATGAGATTGAGTAATCCATGATTGATTTCAAAATGATTTGCTTGAATATCGGGAATAACAATGGCTCTCCTCACACCTTGGAAAGGTGATTGGAGTTGTTCCTCCATTGGACGTAAATCATGAAGAGGTTGGTTACCACCCACCGGCGGGTGTTCACCATTGTCTTGTGCACCGTTGTTGTTGTTGTTCATCTCGGTGATAGAATCTTGAGGATCACGTAACTCGGGTACGTTCCTTTGCTTTCTTCTACGACGACTCTGATTAGTAGGCACTTGAGATGAAGAAGAAGACTCGTTCAAGTTAGACTTGGAACGAGTGATCATACAAATTAAAATAAAACAAAGTGAAAAATAAAGTAGAAAGGAAAATCTTTTTGGTTTTTATAAGTTTTATAATTTTTAGTTGTTTATATGTTTAAGAAAAGCGTTAACTTCTAAAAGAAGGTTCTTCAAATCACAAGTCTCGAACGACGAATGACTTAATCTTTTCAACCGCTCCCCGGCAGCGGCGCCAAAAATTGATCGAGGCAGGATAAGCGGTGAAGCTTTTACCACGAGGATCGTTGTCCCAACGAGGGTTGAAATTGATCTTGTCACTCGAGTCGTGAGTTATGTGAAGTGAATTGGTTTAAAAGATGTGATTTGGTTTTAATTATACTACGAAAGATTTTTTAAAAGCTTAAATGAAATAAAGTGCGATAGCAAAAGAAATAAGTTGAATGATAAAGGAAAACATAAGGGTAAGTAATGCGTAAAAGAAATGAAATATGTAAGAAATAAAGAAAATGTTTTTGGAGTTTTTATTTTAATGAACGTAAAGAAAAGATTAAACTAAAGAACGTTTAAAGATTTAACGAACCAAAGACTATAACTAATTAGAAAATAAAGTAAACTAAGTTTAAATGAAACTAAAAGGTTTAAAGAAATTTCGGCAGAGTTTCGCTTAGAAATAATCTAAACAAAACTTCACTCGAATAAACGATGAAGTAAACAAAAGCCTAACTCGGCTTATATAAGAACTGACACTCGACGCAAAAGAACTAAATCCACTAGACACTAAAAGACTATACTCGCTATAGACTCAACTCAGACCAAACTCGCTAGAATTAGAAAACCAAACTCGCTACTAAAATTAATACTCGCTAGGTTTTTTAAAATGATACTCGCTAACTTAAATGAAACTCGCTAAGATTGGAAAACAATACTCGCTAGAATTCAGAACTCATACTCGCTATATTATCTTGATACTCGCTACTATTCGAAAACCAAACTCGCTAGAAAGAGAGACACCAAACTCGCTAACTAATGACCCATACTCGCTAGACCATCCTTTCATACTCGCTAGAATTAGGTCTGCCAAGAACAAACTCGCAAACCATAAAGCATACTCGCTAAACCCTAATGCAAAACTCGCTAAAACACAAAATAGACGCTGGAACTTTTTAAAACGTGAAATCAAACATTAAAACTAATGAAAACTTAAAGAAAACTACGTAGAAATGCTTTTAAGACACTAAATAAGCTTTAAATAAGCTAGCGTGAATTCTAGGGCTTGTAACTATGTAACCAAAATTTTTTACGTGAGAAAATGTTTAAAACACAATAAAAACCTTTGTAAAACTAAGTAATAAGCTAGATAAAAACTTTAAAGAAGCCTTTACAAGCTAACGAAACCCAAACAAGCTCAAGTCATCTTCAAAAGGCACGAAAATTTCTTTTCATGCAAAGGTGGTACAAGACTTATGTAAGCTTATATTGGATCAAGATAGAAGTAAATAAGCTTGAATAAGATGTAGAAATGTAAAAGAAAGATTGAAATAAGCTAGGAAATAAGCAAAGTAAAATGATTAAGACATAAAATAAAAGCTTGCATTAATAAAAATTACACTACAACTTGAAATAAACTAAAATCTAACTCTCACAAAATGAAGCTAGGGGAGGGTATTTAAGGGAGCCATGGTGGCTTAACCTTTTACATCTTGTACACTTAGCCCCTTGATCTTCTAAATTATGTGAATACTAAGCATAAACTAGAGATACAACGCTTTTAAACTATCTAAAATAGCAACTTAAGTCCTTGTAACTTTGAGGTGATGTGTAGACGAGCTTTCCAAAGATCTTCAAAAGCATAAAAGTGATCACTAGCTCGGATTTAGAAAGTTTAACTTCATAATCATCTTGGAGCTTTGATTAAGCGTCTCTTGTACTTTCTTGAGCCTTTGAGAAATAATTCGTCTTCACGGGCTTTTCACAAGTAAATTTCATCGTTAACTTCACTTTCAAACTCTTTTCCACATCTCGTGCTCGTTTTGGGCTTTTAGGTTGCTTTTCATGTTGTTTTTGCAATATCCTTATCTGCACAGTCATAAACACAAAAAACACGATATCTTTGGCTTTGAACGTTAGTTTTTGGTCTATAATAGTCTAATAATGGTGAATAAAAGGTATGTGAATAAGCACATACCATCACCCTTTAATTTGCTATGGGCCGTCACTCTTTGAGTTAACACCTGACGGCCTAATTTCTTTAACACCTGACGCCGTCAGGTGAAAACATCTTGTTTTCTTCATAGGACGTCTAGTGTAATCTGACTTCACTCCTTTGTCAACGTTTGCTGACGGCGTCACCTTGTGACTCTGACGCCGTCAGGTAGGAAATCCAGCTTCTTTTGAGACTTTGTCGTTTTCTTCACTTTTATGCTCCAAAAACGTCCAAATATGCATGTTTTCCAGAATTCTTCTCAAAAGTACCTAAAATGACAAAAGAAACGATTTAGGGCAATATTTATCACATTTACTCGAATTAGGGCTTAAATGACCCCTTAAAACGGGTACACTTTTCGTCTCATCACTTACGATAGGAGATTTCAAGAGTTAGCCCTACTATGCCCTTCTAAGGTGTCAGACTTGGAGAAGTTACTTGAGAAGTATATCGAAGGACTACCAAGGAGCATTGAGGGAAACATTACCGCGTCTAAGCCACAATCTTTGGAAGAGGCAATGTCTATTGCCCAAAGGTTGTTAGCCAGGGAGATTAAACGAAACTCTGCTCAGGGAAATTTCAATCACAAAAGGAAATTTGATGATCGTAGGATAACCGACAACAACAACCGCAATGGAATCCGCAACAACAATAACCGTAACTACCATCAGGGAAGAAACAACTACCATATCCAGCAGAACCGTCGCCAGGAGATTGTTAAAGCTTACGTCGCAGCACCCGCTAAGATCCCAGGATATGCTGGTAACGCGCCTTACTGCAACCAGTGCAAGTTACATCATAATGAACAGTGCTTTGCTAGGTGTAAGAGATGCCAACAGACTGGACATCGTATTCAGGAATGCAAAGCCACAGGAGCTAACTTGCAACCAGTAGCTGTAGTGTGCCATGCTTGTGGGAAGAAGGGACACAACAAGAGCCAGTGTACCGACAAGAGCAACAACGCGCGTGCTAGAGTTTATGTGATGGATGGAAATGCCCAACAGGACCCGAACGTAGTCACGGGTACTTTCCTTCTAAATGATCGCCTTGTTAATGTATTATTTGATTCCAGAGCCGACCGAAGTTTCGTATCTATTTCTTTCACGCCTTTACTTAATATTCCCCCTACCGAGCTACCTACCACCTACGAGATAGAACTAGCCGATGGAGAGCTAGTAAGCACTAATACCATTATTCGAGATTGTACCCTAAATCTACTTAACGAACCCTTCACTATAGACCTTATGCCTATTAGACTTGGTAGTTTCGACGTCGTCATAGGAATGGATTGGTTATCCAAAAATTGCGCTAGAATCATATGTGACGAGAAGGTCGTCCATATTCCCATCTGAGATGAAACCCTAATAGTTCGCGGTGAACGGAGTAAGATCCGTCTAAGTATCGTCACTTGTATTAAAAGTCATGAAGTACATCGAACGAGGATGTCAAGCCTTCTTGGCTCAAGTCACGAAGAAGAAGTCAGAAGAGAAATGACTAGAGGACGTGCCAGTAGTCAAGGACTTTCCTGAAG
Source organism: Artemisia annua (assembly GCA_014162995.1). Taxonomy (NCBI): domain Eukaryota; kingdom Viridiplantae; phylum Streptophyta; class Magnoliopsida; order Asterales; family Asteraceae; genus Artemisia; species Artemisia annua. The sequence goes on along the minus strand of LBNU01014988.1, from coordinate 5,169 downwards.
TTTTCCCAGAGGATTTGCCTGGTTTGCCACCAGCACGTCAAGTGGAATTTCAGATTGACTTGATATCGGGAGCAGCACCGGTAGCACGAGCGCCTTATAGATTAGCACCGTTTGAGATGAAGGAGTTATCTGAGCAATTACAGGAATTGTCAGATAAAGGATTTATCCGCCCGAGTTCGTCGCCTTGGGGAGCGCCAGTGTTGTTCATGAAGAAGAAGGATGGAACCTTCCGGATGTATATCGATTACCGTGAGTTGAACAAACTTACTGTGAAGAATCGATATCCATAACCGAGGATAGACGACCTGTTTGATCAATTGCAAGGATCGAGTGCCTACTCAAAAATTAATTTAAGGTCAGGATATCATCAACTGAGAGTTAGGGAAGAGGATATCCCTAAGACGGCTTTCAGAATGAGATATGGTCACTACGAGTTTCAAGTAATGCCATTTGGTCTAACAAATGCACCCGCTGTATTTATGGACTTAATGAACCGAGTGTGCAAACCCTACTTGGACAAGTTTGTGATTGTGTTTATAAATGATATTCTTATTTACTCTCGAGGTAAGGAAGAGCACGTTGAACACCTGAGAACCATACTAGAACTGCTCAAAGAAGAGAAATTGTACGCCAAATTCTCCAAGTGTGAGTTTTGGATAGAGAAAGTGCAATTTCTTGGGCACGTGGTTGATAGTAAAGGTATTCACGTAGATCCCGCTAAGATCGAAGCTGTTAAAAATTGGACGTCTCCCACTAGTCCTACCGAGATACGTCAATTTTTAGGTCTTGCCGGGTATTACCGAAGATTCATTGAAGGATTCTCCAAGATTGCTAAGCCGTTAACCGAATTAACCCAGAAGAAGAAGAAGTTTGACTGGGGAGAAGAGCAAGAATCAGTATTCCAATTCTTAAAGAAGAAGCTTTGCGAAGCCCCAATACTAGCATTACCCGAAGGAAGTGAGGACTTCGTAGTGTATTGAGATGCATCAATCCAAGGATTAGGAGCAGTATTGATGCAAAGATTTAAGGTAATAGCTTATGCATCCCGACAACTTAAACCTCTTGAGAAAAACTATACCACCCATGATCTAGAATTAGGAGCGGTAGTATTCGCTCTCAAGATGTGGAGACATTACTTGTATGGTACTAAGTGTACGGTTTTCACCGATCACAAAAGTCTTCAACATATTTTAGATCAAAAGGAGTTGAACATGAGGCAACGTCGTTGGTTAGAGTTGCTAAGCGATTACGATTGTGAGATTCGTTACCACCCGGGAAAAGCTAATGTTGTAGCGGACGCTTTGAGTAGAAAGGAACGAATCAAACCTCTTAGTGTTAGATCCTTAGGAATGACTATTAGATCGCCTTTACCGTCACAGATCCTTGAAGCCCAAATTGAAGCGCTTAAGGAAGAGAACAGACCGAACGAGAAGATTTATGGCATGCCTGAGAGTAAGAATGGATTTGTAAGGAAACCAGATGGAAGACTGTGTTTCAAAGATAGAAGTTGGGTTCCACTGTATGGAGGAATACGTGACCTTATCATGCATGAATCCCATAAATCGAAGTATTCGATACATCCCGGTTCGGATAAAATGTATCAGGATCTCAAGAAGCTATATTGGTGGCCAAACATGAAAGCCGACATGCAGAGTATGTTGGGAAATGTTTGACCTGCTCGAGAGTAAAGGCTGAACATCAAAAACCGTCCGGTTTATTGATTCAACCTNCTTATCATGCATGAATCCCATAAATCGAAGTATTCGATACATCCCGGTTCGGATAAAATGTATCAGGATCTCAAGAAGCTATATTGGTGGCCAAACATGAAAGCCGACATGCAGAGTATGTTGGGAAATGTTTGACCTGCTCGAGAGTAAAGGCTGAACATCAAAAACCGTCCGGTTTATTGATTCAACCTGAGCTGCCAATGTGGAAATGGGAAAGGATCACAATGGACTTCATTACAAAATTACCTAAGACATCAAGTGGATCCGACACAATATGGGTTATTGTGGACCGTCTCACCAAATCAGCACACTTCTTACCGATCAAGGAAACCGATGATATGGATACTCTCGCCCGTTTATATCTGAAGGAGATAGTTTCACAGCATGGAGTGCCGATCTCTATCATTTCTGACCGAGACAGCCGTTTCACATCTAACTTTTGGCAATCTTTACAGAAAGCCTTGGGAACTATGTTAGATATGAGTACCGCTTACCATCCACAGACCGATGGTCAGAGTGAAAGGACTATTCAAACTCTAGAGGACATGCTCCGAGCATGCGTAATCGACTTTGGTAAAAGTTGGGAGAGACATCTACCATTAGCTGAGTTTTCATATAACAATAGTTACCACGCCAGTATTAAGGCCACTCCGTTTGAAGCACTATATGGTCGAAAGTGTCGATCACCAGTTTGTTGGGCTGAGATTGGAGATGTCCAGATCTCATGACCCGAATTAGTTCATGAGACAACTGAGAAAATAGTGCAAATTAGGAAATGTCTACAAGCCGCCCGAGATAGGCAAAAGAGTTATGCCGACGCGAGAAGGAAACCGTTAGAATTTCAGATTGGAGATAGAGTCATGCTTAAGGTATCACAATGGAAAGGAATGATTAGGTTTGGAAACATGGAAAGCTGAATTCGAGATACGTAGGGCCATTCAAGATCATTGAAAGAGTCGGTCCGGTAGCGTATAAACTAGAATTCCCTGAGGAACTTAGTAGAGTACATAATACTTTTCATGTTTCGAACTTGAAAAAGTGTTTGTCAGATGAAACCCTCAGTATTCCCCTGAAAGAGATTAGAAACGACGATAAGTTGAACTTTGTTGNTGGAAAGGAATGATTAGGTTTGGAAACATGGAAAGCTGAATTCGAGATACGTAGGGCCATTCAAGATCATTGAAAGAGTCGGTCCGGTAGCGTATAAACTAGAATTCCCTGAGGAACTTAGTAGAGTACATAATACTTTTCATGTTTCGAACTTGAAAAAGTGTTTGTCAGATGAAACCCTCAGTATTCCCCTGAAAGAGATTAGAAACGACGATAAGTTGAACTTTGTTGAGGAACCCGTCGAGATTATGGATAGGGAAGTGAAATGACTTAAGCAAAGCCGCATTCCTATTGTTAAGGTTAGATGGAACTCTAGTAGAGGACTCGAATTCACTTGGGAGCGCGAGGACCAAATCCGTGCTAAGTACCCTCATCTTTTCGAAAAATTCAACCCTGAACAGTAATTCGACTCTGGATTCCGGGACGAATCCAATCTAACGGGTGGGTACTGTAATACCTCGTAAAAATCCCATGTCATTTATTAATGCTAATTACAGTTTTATACTAATCTGATTTTTACTAAGCCATTTTTTTTGCGGACTAATTTGAATTTTTGTGAGATCGTTACGTGTTATTAAATAAATAAAAGAGTACAAAAACACCATACTAAGACGTCATTGACTTTTCAGTAAGTAAAGCTTTAGAAGATGATCACATCCACCATTTTTAACCACGTAGGAATTTAAGATTTATGCTAAAAATTAAAACTAAACTTCATTCTTAATAAAAACTACAAAATAGAGGTCATATTTAATACCTACTAGTATTATTAATATACTTCTTGATTTATTGAGGAAAAGATTAGGCATAAATTTGGGGTTTAATATATTAAAAAGTTAAATTGCAAAATTACCTCTGCTTCCATGAGTATGATCGATGTACTATGTGGTGGAAAGGAGTTGTTAGCAATTAGAAGAAACTGGAGAGGCCATTGAATTAGTTTATTGGAAGGAACTCATGAGATGAAAATAAAAGTAGGAAATGGGAGTGATGGTGTAAGTGGCGGTAAGAAAGAGATGAAAAAGGAGTAAAAGTCATCTAGGGGTAAAATAGTCATGACACATCTATTGGAGTGTCCCAATCAATATTGGGAGTGTGCAAATCACCTCCCATATATATATGTATATATATATATATATATATATATATATATATATATATATATATATATATATATATATATATATATATATTTATATGTATGTATAAAAACCGTGTCGAATCCTATATCTATATATATAAGAACTACAAGTATATAATTACATAAGTAACCGATAAAACTCCGTTTTCTTTTCTGAACCGACATCGACGTAATGTTTTCCCGAAACGCGAGTCCGTGATTGCATAATTTATAATTGGGCCCCCGTCTTATTTTTTTAGCCCAACTCAATATTTTTATTTTCTTTTAATGGGCCGAGTAAACCCAAAGCCAAATACCATTTTCTTTCTTCCCTTTTTGGTTTGTTTCGTTGGGCCGAGAGAGAGACCCAAGCCCACGACCTTTCTTCTCTTCTTGGACTATCGAATTTTTCTTTCTTTCTTCTTGGACTGCTGCCGCTTCTCAAGCCCACTAAGCCTTTTTCTTTCTTTTTCTTTTCTTTCTTCTTCCTTTCCTGGATCGAACCCCAAGCCCAAGTTTTATATAAATTTGCAACATATACAAAACAAGGTTTTATGTATTCTTTGGTCATTCTTTTGATTCGAACCCGACATCCCTTCCAAACCAAACTCGACTCATTTCATTTACCTTTCTTTGTTTTCTCCCTTGACCCACAGCGTACACAAACACAAACCACGACTCAACCTTGTGATCATTTTTCTTTCTTTGTCCCTTGTCGACCCAACCCCCTTCACGCCACTCTTCCTTTCTTCTTCCTAGTCAACTCGACACAACCATGTTTGCTACCTCCACACTAGACAACATTCCACCTCCTTTCTTTCCTTCTCCTTTGCGTATGAAGCATGCCAAGACCAAACCTCAAAGCCACCCTAACTCTTCCTAATCTACCATTAAACAAATGTATTTCCAAAAACCTTTTCCTAAAGATCCTTTAACCAACGGGTCTTATGTCACTTCTCACCCAACCAAGATTCACTTGCTTCTTCCATAACATTTGATTATTCGATTAAGTACAAGAGCTTTTCCAACTCTTATTTGACCTACACTTAAAATAATCCAATCCATAATCATAGCCTCAAGACTAAACCACTCTCAACAAGACTAAACCAAAAATACCCTTGACATACTTGTCCCCATTCGAATGACACTACAAACCCATGCTTCACATGTTTTGCATGAAATCTCATAGATTCTCCTATAAATACCCTT
>LBNU01014985.1:55445-77563 GCA_014162995.1 Artemisia annua | reverse complement strand
TGCTTCTAAATGGGGAAAACACGTCCCCAAAAGGACGGTTGTTCCTCGTACCGGGTGAAGTTCACCTGGGCACGGATTACTTTATATCCGTGTTTCATCCGAAATGTTGTACGCTTCAGTGCAACATTTCTAGAGAAAGAAGATAAGTCTTCTTTCATCCCAAAATCTCTCTCTTAATGATTCTTCAAGAGAGTTTTTGTGGTTTACAAGGTGGCTATTGGACTTAAAATTTCACAAATACCTTGCCGCTCAACTTAATGACCACAACACGTTAAATTGAAAACGGGTCATTAATTGAGGGGGAGCGTATTTGTTTAAAATTTCTGCACCTTTAAAAGCTTTGTGCACCAGCAGCAGTGAAAAAGTGTCTCAAAATCAGCAAATGTTAAAACTTTTATCACGTTTTCTCCCAATTTTCTTCTAAAATCATTTAAATCAATTGGGATCACAAAATCTCAAAAGATTTGAAATTTTTTGATCGGGGGAGAGAATGTGATTTAAATATGAAATCTGATTTTAAATGTGACGTTTTTGGACTTAAAGGTTCGCTCTCCAGTATGTGTTAAAATTTTGAAGTTTTTGAATTTTAATCAAAGCACATATTGGGGGGGAGCAAGTGGATAAAATGGTGAATTATTGATCTCAAATGAACGCTTTCCCGTATGTGCAAAAGTTTTAAAACTTTCAAATTGAATCTATCAATGTGCACATATTGAGGGGGAGCAAATGGCTAAGAGTCTTTCGCGTGTTTTTACAATAATAAGTAGAAACCGTGAATTGTTTACGACTCAGATTTGACTCATGAATTGACGAAACATGAAAAGTCGTGAATCGAAAGGACTAGTCCTGGCCGGGTAATAATTTCAAGCTGGTTTAACCAGTGATGTAAGCGTGTCTCGAAGAGGACTGGTCTAAGTAGAAAGTACCGTTTTTCGAGAAACTCTTCTTAGATGTATACTTTGACGGGTCTAAATTCCTATTTAAGGAATGTTAACAACTTCAAGTTAGTTATTAGGGCTAGTTATCACCTAAAAGCTGATAATGGATCCCTTTAACTAAGCAACATAAACGTGTCCCTAGGGTATATGTCTATTGAGAGCAGATCAATTCAAATAAGTGCAACTCACCCCGACATGTGCAAACTTCTATCTTAAACCTATGAGCATATGTTAAGGGGGAGCATTTGAAAAATGATAAAACTCCAAAGTGCTAACAAAATGTGTTTCTTAATCATAAACACTTTGAGAGAATTTTCAATGTTTTGGTTATATGGCAATTGTGGAAAGATACCAAAAGACCGACCACTTTACTTTAAAGCATGGAGTTATAAGGATGGTAAGGTTAGGTATATGTTCCCATGATCCACCAGAACCGGAGGGATCTTCCCAGGGACAATCCAATAGATAGATTAGAAGTCCTTAGGAATGATTGAAAAAAGGAGAAAAGTGAGAAAGGGAAGAGTGCCGACTGAGACTGAGCTAGGACTGGAACAAACCCAACAAGGTTCTAGTAAATGAAGTCTCGGTAAGCACTGAAGGGGTTGAAGAATTAAAAAGAAATGAAATGAGAAAGGGTGAAAAGAAATAGCCCTCCAATTATTCAACCTTAGGGCAGAAACCGGGTTCAATTCATATGCTACTGATTGTTACCAAGGTAACATCGGTATTGAAGATAAAGACGTCATGGACCCAGTGACGCACTGCACTAAACCTCCCAGCCACTCAAGTTCTCTTAAAAGAGCTTGTTTCATTCTCACGGGGAACCGGTGTAAACTATCGACTAGTCTCTTAGAGCTAGTTGATATTGAAACAGGAGACCCCTCCCTAGTCTCCGAATAGGATAACCAATGTGCACTTATCGAGTCTAGAGCCAAGAGATGCATCAAAAGATCTCATAGGAACACTTGATACTTCTACACTGGTTGTTCAACATTAAGGACACCAGTTGTAATATTTTGAGTCCTACGCAGATCTTAGCAATCTGCCAAGAACACTTATGAGGGAATATACATAAGTATTTCCCAGTGATTGAGTGGAAACTCCTGCCAGGGTCAACATCAAACAGCCCTGACAGCAGGTCACTTCGGTAATCTCTTGTGGGTTACGCTTAGTGTGTACGGTGGTGTTCCAAAAGGTCTACAGTCGTGGGGTGATCTCCAGCGACTCACCTAATCGTTGGTGTACTTCGGTATGTCAGTGAAAGCCCTTTCGGGGGCATCCGATTAGGAACGGCCTTGGTAAGGATTAGAGAAAGTCTTCACACTATGCTGTTGACGATCTCGAAGTCCGAACTTGTAAGTGCCGGTATGTTTATTACTAACCAAGTTTTATGCAGCTCAACATACCAAACTTACCATGTTCACCACCATCACTCTAGTTCCACATGCTCATACCAACATCTAAAAGGAGACGTCAGAACTGTTCAACCGGGAAGATCTACTCAACAAAGATGTATGGGCATGTTGGAAAGGCGTAATCACACCAAAGACAAAGAAGTTGACGATTGATGCCGATTGCTGAAAAGATGCAGATTCATCATCTCATGCTTACACTTCAACATCAAATCTAAAGATATCATGATCAAGGAATGGGCTTCAACTATGCTTCCACAACTCTGATGCAGAAGATCATGATCCAGAAAAGTGTAAGCATGACAACACAAAGACAATCACAACATCACAAAGAGACACTTCCACTCAAAGATGACTTGAAGCTAATTATTTGGATGATGAACAAGAAGCAATGTCAAAGATCATCCTACACATCAAGCAAGTCATCTTGAGTCCGCTGCTGAAAGCACAAAGTACTTATCAATGAAGAATCAACAACTACGAGCTACAAAAGTATCTTCAAAGATCTCAATGCAAGAATTCAAGATTTAATTTCGGGGTGACCTCCCTTAGGGGGAGATTGTTAGGAATACGATTTTTCTTATAGAAGATTCGGTCACCCCAAGTACGATTAAGCATTGTTTAGCTCGTAGTATTTATAATAGTAATTAGTACGTAGATTAGTAATAGTTAGTATTCGTGAAGTCGGGTCGGGTCTTTACCCACTGTCAGCCCGATCCACAGCCCAGTAGTGGCAAAATACCTTGTACATATAAAAGGCCCTCTCCTTCCTTGGAGAGGGTTGAACCTCTCATAATCTTATTTTCTTTTTTTTTTTGGTTTTCTCTCTAGGTTCCATCTTTCTCTCTCTACTTTCTCTTTCTAGTTTTCTTATTCCTTTCTTACCTATTCGAACCATACAACTAAACCATACGTGTGTTATGTTATTTGATATCCTACAGAAGAAAAAGTTGTGATTTAGAATTTGAGAATGCACCGGTATTTATATTGCACATAATTATATCCACTCAACACTTTAAATTTTGAAAGATGGTTGAACTTACCGATAATTATGCTGTTCCATTCTTCTGATTCAACGGATAAGTTATAAGCATGAGCATTTAATGCATTTTTATATTTCAAAAGTTCCTCTTATCCAATTTTCGAGAATATAGTGAATGCATTAAACTATGATAGAGTTGAAAGCCATATATTTTTGTACTAATATCTAACTTTCAACTGGGGGGCTTGATGATGTACCCTCCGATTAGCTCGAAGGAACCCCCTTCGAGTCTGATCGAAACCTACATAGTCGAAGGCTCTGGCTAGCCTCCTAAAACTTTCTTTGGCATAAAACTAATCATCAATGATCTAGTTACCAAGTGGGAATTCGCCAATCGAAGGATTAAGCCCTTCGGGGTATCTCTCGATAGCGGGACGGAGACAGCGACTTTGAGAATGAGAGGAGTCTTGCATTTTTTTAAGGACGGAACGATGCCAAGTCCAAATATTGGTGAGACCAAGTCTTACCCACGTCTCCTCTTTCTCTTTAGCTCCCCCGCTAAACCAGGAGGAGTGGGACACTAAACCCTAGCGGTTACCACAAATCATGGGACGCCCTCATGATCTCTCTCAAACGTGTGACCACTCTCCAGGACCGTTTTCTTCACCTATAAATAGTCCTGGACGATGACAAATCTGGTATGCAATCTCTCTCACCTTACTTTACTACATTTACACTTAAACTCTCATACATGCAATGGGTGTGAGCCATCATCATTGGCACCCTCATTTCACGCATCATCCCACTGTGACCTCCCCACCTCACGTGTAAGCAACAACAAAAAAAGGGACGAAAAGTGAGCTATCAATAAGTTTATACATATTTTAAAGAGTAAAATACTTCGTTGGTCCCTGAACTTTTCACAAAACATCGCCATGGACCTTAACTTTTCAAATTCGTCGTGTGACGTCCAAAACTTAGGATTTTGAGGCCAATTGCGTCCCTCGGCCCGTAATAGGAACAGTAACGTATTATTTGTGAGGGCAAAAACGTCATTCACTATAGCGATTTACTTTATAGCCGTTGTAGATTGTCCCGGTTCCCTATATTACTGTGAGTCACAATTATATTGTCACTCATCATCCTTTATCTTTCCCCCAAAACCTTTCCTCCTTCAATATGGTACGCTGCTGGTGTGGTAAGCAAGCTATAACACGCACTTAGTGGACATCGGCCAACCATGGACGTCGGTTCTATTGTTGTCCTGATGAAGTAAGTGCGTTGATGATGTACCCTCCGATTAGCTCGAAGGAACCCCCTTCGAGTCTGATCGAAACCTACATAGTCGAAGGCTCTGGCTAACCTCCTAAAACTTTCTTTGGTGTAAAACTAATCATCAATGATCTAGTTACCAAGTGGAAATTCGCCAATCGAAGGATTAAGCCCTTCGGGGTATCTCTCGATAAGTTTTAAGGACGGAACGATGCCAAGTCCAAATATTGGTGAGACCAAGTCTTACCCACGTCTCCTCTTTCTCTTTAGCTCCCCCGATAAACCAGGAGGAGTGGGACACTAAACCCTAGCGGTTACCACAAATCATGGGACGCCCCCATGATCTCTCTCAAACGTGTGACCACTCTCCAGGACCGTTTTCTTCACTTATAAATAGTCCTGGACGATGACAAATCTGGTATGCAATCTCTCTCACCTTACTTTACTACATTTACACTTAAACTCTCATACCGATCACTTATTCACACGCCGGAGGTGGTTCGCAGGGTCCAACCCTTGCGCAATCACTTAACGTAGTGTTTTAGTATTTCTTATTTCAGGTTATCTCCAAGCTTGGCGTAATCACAACACCCCTCATTTCCTTTGATCCCCATCGAAGGCCTGGTAGTGCAAATTATTGTACAATCAGTGGCGCCATCCGTGGGACGCGCTACAATTAGTCCCGTTATTTCCAAGTAAAATAACCAAGTCAAATACACTCGCTATTATTCCGGCATGAATCCAGAAAGAGAGGTTACACCCCCACCGGGTTTCTCGTCTTTAACCCCTTTACCTGTAACTGACACCAACAACCTTCCGCCAATCACGGCCTCCACCTTTACCACACGATCTCATCCTGAAATAACACCCAACCACCACGCATCAACATCAACTAATCCAAAGCCCATCATTAGCCGCGCCTTTGTCGATGCTAATTACGAAGAGCTAGAGTCCTTGTTAAGGGCTCGAAGGAGGCAAGTTAGAAACACGGAGATGCGAAGAGAGTTGGAATACTCCAGCGATGAATATGACGAGGAGATGCGAAGAGAGTTAGAAACACGGAGGTGGTTCGCAGGGTCCAACCCTTGCGCAATCACTTAACGTAGTGTTTTAGTATTTCTTATTTCAGGTTATCTCCAAGCTTGGCGTAATCACAACACCCCTCATTTCCTTTGATCCCCATCGAAGGCCTGGTAGTGCAAATTATTGTACAATCATGCATCTTAAGATTTATTGTATTATTTTGCTTTTGCTAGTAGCAAACTACATTGTAACAATGGTGTTTCATTAATGCAATGTCATATTAATGATTAGGGGTCTTCTTGTCGGTGGATAAGATGGTATGATCCTGAAATGTGTGCGTTTAAGAATGATCATACCATGCCTTTTGAGGGGGAGAAATGAGCTCGGGGAAAGATTAGAAGTTGATATAGGTGATGTGTGGAAGTGGAAGATTTACCTGGTGCTCAGTTGGATCTTGGTCTTGATTGTTTATGCACTTGGTTAAATTTTTAGCTTTAACGTATGATGGTCGTGTTTTGTGTTTTGTGGAAATGTAATTACTTGTTAGGCCACCTTCGTATTGTTAGAACCTTTACGAAAACTATTTTGTACTAGTATGTTTTAAGTTTAGATTCTATTGAATGGTAGTATCATTGTGGCTAACATGTATATGAAGTTTGGTTCTTTTTCTGAGTTTACGTTATGGGTAATATATGTTGATGCTTAAAATTTTGCTTGTAATTGACTTTTAATAGTCAACATTCTTTGGAAGTTTTAGTTTTGGTTAGTTTTGCCTGCATCAATTTGCAGTAGCATATTATGTAGTCATACAGTTAGATATAACATACATTGCACACGACATACATATTTTGGACACAATTAAATTTCAGAAACATAACATGGTTTTGTAGATAATGCAATTGGATATAATTCCAAATGCATACAATTTCATACTTTTCGAAGCATGATAATCAGAGCACATAAGTTGTTCATAGTTAACATAAATAAATATTGTCTACTTCATTAGCATAACATAAAGAAAGCCCTATGCTGAGGGCATCATTCTATCTATAAAAGCCTGCTGCCTAGTCACTCTTCTGGTGGTATGCTGGGCTGAAACAGAAATTGCTTGCACATTACTTGAATGGACCTGAGCTTGAGACTGTGAGAGATCTTGCTGCTGGGATTGACATTGGGATTCATGAATAGGTTGATCTTGACTCTGAGATTGAACACCTGCAAAAGCCTGCTGCCTAGTCACTCTTCTGGTGGTACGATGGGATGAAACAGAAACTGCTTGCACAGTACTTGAATGGACCTGAGATTGAGACTGTGAGAGATCTTGCTGCTGGGATTGACACTGGGATTCATCAATAGGTTGATCTTGACTCTGAGATTGAACACCTGCAAATTCATCTTGTTTCTCTGTTGCAACATCCTGAGTACCTTGATCTTCAACTGCAACATCTTGACTTTCATCAGCACCTGTACCTTCAGCTTGCTTATCTGCTACAACTTTGTTACTTGTAAGATGTGTCTTCTTTGATGCAACCTTTTGAGGCACTTTTTTACCTTTTCCCTTAGCAGTTGAACATTTTTGTCTTTTAGGGCCAGTTTGACTACTTTGGGTTCCAGCAATGCCAAGACATGTTTTTCGGTTGTGTCCAGCAATGCCACAAACACTACACCTTACACTCTTCCAAGCCTTAGACAGTTTACCATTCTTGACAATCTCTTCAGTTTCAGGAGCTAACCTTACTCTTTTTTTACTAGTAGAGTTAGCTGCATTTGGTTGACTCTTTGGTGGAACAATAATTGTTGGGACAGAAGATTTTTCCCAACACTCATTGCTAGTTATGGGGGAGACATTATGTTTGTAGGTTGCTTCCCAAGTGTTGAGATAGTAACAAGGATGCGCCCATGTTTCAACAGCTCCTACTTCTTGTCTATTTAAAGCCATATTCCAATTGGTAGCGACAACATGTTTACATGGTAAACCTGTAATCTCCCATCTTCTGCAAGTACAAGACTTTTCTACAATATTAACTACACATTGGTCTCCCCATGGTCCAGTTACCTGAAACTTATCTCCCCTATTCCATAAAACATTATACCTAATTGCCTCTTTCTTAATACCTTCTAACACGTGTTGTGCAGTAGGTGTTAGTGGCCCATCACTCTTCTCAATGACCGTCACAACATGCTTTATCCTCTTCATACAGTATTCCCTGATGTATTCTAATGCTGTAATAATTGGTTTGTTTACACCCTAAATTATTTTCTCATGAAACACTTGACACATGTTATTAAGTAACACATCAGAATGGGGTCGCCCTAAAACAAGACAAATAAAGGTGTATTACTAATACATTTCATACTACTTTACATATACAACTTAATTTACATAGTTAGATGACTTACATGAGAAATGTGACCTTGACCAATGGATTGGTGGTATCTGACTTAACCAAGCATGGGCAGCTTCACTAAATGTCTTTAAAGTATCCATAGATTTCTCAAATTGTACAACAGTTGAGGCTGTTGCACATCTCCAAAGATGGTCTTTGAAGGCCCTACCTGGCCAATTAACTTTCATTTTGTCATGAATGCTTCTAAGACAGTATCTGTGCTCCGCATTTGGAAAAACTTCTCGTAATGCTGATGTAATATCCTGCACAAAAAACATATATATCTACTGTCTATTTTAAAAAATACCAAATTCAAAGCATTTAAAGTTAATGGGAGTACCTTTTTCATGTCAGTAACAAAAGTGAAGACTGAACTTGCATCAAGATCAAGATCATCGGATATGCAACGAAGAAACCAAGTCCATGCTATTGTGTTTTCTGATTCAACAAAAGCATAAGCAAATGGGTATATACCATTGTTGCTATCAATTCCCACAGCTACTAGAAGATGACCCTTCAAAGGACCCTCAATTGGATAAGCATTTATCCCCAACAACTGTCTCTGACAGGCTTTAAATCCTTCCTTCAAGGCACCTAAACAAACATAGAGTCTCTTAAATTCTCTTGTTGGAAGACTTTCCTCAGCAGGCCGTTCCACATGAATCACAACTGTCGTATTAGGGTTCCTCTTCTGCAACTCTTGAACATAGTCTCTCAACATGCTGAATTGGAGGTTGAATTCACTCCTAATGACTCTGACTGCTATTTTTTTTGCTCTTAAAACCTTCTGCATTGAGACTTCAAGCTCAAATTCGTTGATAAGCTGACTATGAACCGATTTGACAGGAATCCTTGGATTGGTTTTAATCTTATCTTTAATTTTCTTTGAGATAAAGTTGAGATCAAAATGTTTGAGAGACCTTGATTGCAAACATGTGTGTTGATCATTATATCTTCTCACTGTCCAACCACCTTTTTCAGTTCCATCCCTGCCGACAAGCAACAACCATGGGCAGAGAATTTGGGAAGGGTCATTTTTACCTGCAATTAATGCTTCCAAAGCCCTTCTTGTTAATGGACCTCTAACTGGGCCTATACCTAGTCCAGCAGTAGCAATTGGGCCAGATAGGGGAACACAACCCACACATCTGACTCTAATTCTTTTTTTGTCATTCTTAAGAAATAGCAGCTCCCTTCTTGTTTCTATGGAATGCTCTCTTACCCTCTCTTTAACATGTTTTGCACTAGGAAAGGATTGATGACAATAAAAGGAAGTTTCAACAACAGCATCTTCAACAGAATCTGGCGTAACCTTTGGCATCCCAGGGTTAAGTGTGTCTGATTCAGAAGCATAAGCAGTGTAAAATGCAGCATCATCTAACACAGGTATTTGAGTCTCCAAATTCAAGTTATCACTTATACTAGTAGATGTTCCTGCATTGCCTAACTCATGACTCTGACTCTGTTGGACCAAAGCAACCTCTACATGATTCTCCTCAGTAACATTATTTTCATTTGCCTCAACTGTCTCATCACCTACATTGAGTAAGTGACTAGTATCACTCTGTTGGAACAGAGTGATATCAACATCACCCTCATCTTCTATGGGTTCTCCTCCTACATTCTGTAACTAGTTATCCTGATTGACTTGGAATAGATTGACTTCCACATCAGGTTCCTCAAAGTTGTTAATGCCATCAACTAGTGGTCTCACTACTTTCTGCAACGGCTTTTCCTTAGTCACTTTGAACACGCTGACACCAAAACTATCAGGTTCCTTAAAACTATTTTCGTTATCAGTAATGACTAATGGACCTTCAGTGTTATCAACCGGTTGGCTTGCAAAGGTAGACATGTCAAGACTTGAAAAACCGAGCTCAATGTGTGGCAAGTCACTAGATTCCCCAACATATGAGACATCTATAGGTAGTTGCGTAAGTTGCATAAATGGGCCGTTATCTATATCATCTAGAACCAAACGTCTGCAGCACGATTGAATAGCAGCGCGAGCTATTTTTCTACTAGGTTCATCCATCTCATAAAATACAATCTTAATAGAGTGTCGGGACATCTTAGACAAGTCTAACCTAGTCTTGCCTATTTCAACATACACATCTATCAGCTTATGTTGTTCCACAACTTCTTTCAACAAGTCTAAATTGACAGCTTCGCGAAAACTATATAAGCCATCTTCCAATGTCATACCAGGTTTAACAAAATAGTAGTAATTGTTTTCGACTTCTGAATAACCGATTTGNGACATCTTAGACAAGTCTAACCTAGTCTTGCCTATTTCAACATACACATCTATCAGCTTATGTTGTTCCACAACTTCTTTCAACAAGTCTAAATTGACAGCTTCGCGAAAACTATATAAGCCATCTTCCAATGTCATACCAGGTTTAACAAAATAGTAGTAATTGTTTTCGACTTCTGAATAACCGATTTGGGTCATCAGAGCATCAAGTTCGTCAATCGAAATCCCATTAATTCCAACATAATCATCCTGACATTGCTTACCTCCTTCGTATATCCTGTTTGGCCAGTTTTTGAATAAGCCATTGTGGTGAACTCTCATGCTAAAATCACCAGGTCGATCGACTGTTGAAACACAAAACAAAACACTGTTACCATTCTCTAACAACAAAGGGAAATACCATAAAACAATCTAAGAAACATATGCTTGTAAACGATTATCAACAAAAACACTAACCATATTGCCTCATTGCCCAATTTCTCTCGACTTCTTGGCTATCAAAGAAAGGTTCATCCCTGATTTGCCATAATGTCAATCCAAGGTTTGTGATTCTTGATTTTTTACTTAAATTATTAGATTTGGTGAGTGACATTGCATTAGGGTTTTTTTGGGTAGGCTTCCAAAACAAGTTTGGGGATGAGCAATGAGTACTTGGGCTACTTATAATAAACATAATGGCGGGCATGGGTAGGCTTCCAAAACAAGTTTGGGGATGAGCAATGAGTACTTTCACAATTGTTGACAATATTGAAGAATACATTGATCCTAGGTTATCGCAAGTTGTTTTTGGAGCACCTTTCTGTGAAATCACAAACTTAGTTGTGGACAAGCTTAATGGAATCATGACTTTCACCGATGGGATTAGAAAAGTCTCATACCAAACTCCATATAAGATGAGAGACTTTAAAGGGATTGATTATGAAGGACTTGATAAGCTAGGTTCTCAACTCATGTTATGTGATGAAGATGTGAGAAGAGGATGCAAAAACACCTCTGACTTATCATGTGGATTCTTTAAGGACATTAGTAGGCTGAGTTCTAGATATCAAGAAGATCCTTTTGATTTCGAGGACCCAAAATACCTCCACTATGATAGTGATTCTGATAGAGGTTCGGGTGATGATCTAGAGGATGTGACCAATGATGGAGTCACGTAATAGAACCCGACTTTCAGTCTAGCTACAAGACTCGTTAATAAAGAAAAGCGCTTCTTGGGAGGCAACCCAAGCTTTGTGTGTTTATTTGTTTGTTTGTTCGATTTTATTTGCTTCCGTATGTATGTTTAATTTTTATCGTTATTGATTCATGCTTCGAAACAAAATTGTGAAAATGCTTTATTTTGTTTTTAACTTCGTCTTAACTACATATAAAGGTATTTTGCAAAAGATAAGTGTAAGGGAAATTCAAATCGGTTTATAAGAACAAATGAATATGAATCATAACAATATTAAATTGACATACATATTAGTAATTGTTTGAGTCAAATGCTTGTATCGAGTCATAATGATATTTTGCAGGATTTCCAGGAATTAAGAAATGAGTTTTTCCAAAAATTTTCCGGAAACTTAACATAAAAATCTGTCAGATCACCTCTGACGGCGTCAGGCCCCAGTCTAACGGCGTCAGGCACTGTTTTCAAGAATTTTTTAAAGTTTTGTTTTTCTTCCGAATCATAAAATGCTTTATAAAATCTCTAACTTATAAACTCCAGGAATCTGCAAAATATTCATTCCACAAGCATTATATCCCTATACAGATTATTAAAAATATCTTTTTTTTTAACTTTATGTTTTTGAAAATGAAAGGATAATTAAAAAGAAAAGACTAAAGGGGAAATATAGAGGTGATTATTTTATAATTTCTTGATTTTTTAATTAAAATCTATTTGGTTTTCTATGATGATGACGATAGATTATAGTTTATATATAACGTTTTCAAGGTGGTCGTTGTCTCAGGTAGAATTAGATTCACATTCGTCTTTAGATTTGTTTGATTGATTGTTGTATTTTTGTTTCTCATATGGTTTATTATAATGAAGAAGGCCCAAGACTGTCATTTATTTGGAAGTTCTATGTTACACACCAGTAGGGTTTTTTTTGGGTAAATTGTTTTTACACACCGATAGGGTTAATTAAGACCGTTAGAGGATTACAAACAGTTGGGTAATCAAGAAATGAGAAATAGATCACCAAAAGTTAGTTTTGTATTAACAAGTTGAGGGCCTATTTCCGCACTACTTTTATAATATGTAAACTTAATGGTTTCAATAAAGAATGGTTTCATTATTCATATCGATGAAATGAAAACCATTCTTTGTATCTTATGTTGAGATACCAATTACGTAGCACCCCATTGACTTTATCTTCTGCTGCGACCCATTTTTGGGGGTGTTACAGTATGCAAGAGCAAACATTTAGTTTTCTTTCATTATTTTCTATGTTTATTGCACCCCCTCTTTTGTCCACTAAGAAAAATGTTAAACACAACATCCTTCATTCGTTACAATGCAAGACTCGGGCTTTAAGAGAAATTGAATCATCCTATCACAATCAAGTGTTGATTGTTTCATTTTATTCAATTCGAGATTTCTTGCATCTATGCTTTTCAACCACAAATTTCAAGTATGTAATTAGCAAAACTCTATAAGATATATGTTAAGTGGGAAGTTGAGTAGGACTCACTAAAACTCTAAAAGAAAAAAACCAAGCTAAATTGGTAAAAATTGAAACACCGCCTTATTTATAAAATGGTTAATACTTATACATCACGAGTCACGTAGTCCACAAGTAACAAAGTGGTCGAAACTAAAATACTTTGTCATGAATAACGTGGTCTCAACGTCATAAAGTGCATCAATTTCAACCACCATAAGTGGTTAATTTATCGCTAAGGATGTCACTGGCTAGTTTTGAAACGATGGCTAAGCTCCACAAAGATACGAATAATACAACCTTGAACACACATGGTACAACCAAAAGCACCATGTACGCTTGATGACGATCATTGTAAGACCAGTTGCTTCCCAACATTGTTCAAGAACAGTCCCAGTTTCTAGTTCTTCTCACCCGTTGCAATGAAACATAAGCGGTCGCTAAGTTGAAAGTGGTATGTCTATAAATATATCATCATTTGTTAGAGCAAGCTTTTTTTTGCATAATGTATCGTTAAGTTATTCTATTGTGTTTGCGTTATATGCCCAAAATGTCTATATAAACGGTACTTAACTCGGTGCATTAGTTGATAAACATTGTACTATTAGGCATTTAGGCTTGTGAATACGATATTGCAACGGGAGTCACTCAAGAGCGTACCTTAGGGGGTTTCTAGAGGTTCACCGGAACCCCATAAATTTTTGTACCCTTAGTGTAATTTTTGTCAAAGTCCTGATTTTTCCTGAATGAACGCAGCCCCCCTATTTGTTTCACATGTTTTTTTAGTTAGTATTGTGATTTCGTAACAAACCTAATCACTCATAAACCTTAGGTCCTCTTGAAGTAAGTGATCTTATTTAAATCTTGTTTTGCCCGTTGATTATTATTTTTATTTACAAGAATAGCTTATAAACACGCATGCCAAACAAAAATATAAAACGTGCGAAAATAACCAACAATAATGATTGTGTGAATAATAATACATCCCTTGACACAGCGGTATGTGAATGACTCATCAACCTAATGGTTGTGGGTTAAAGTCTCGCTGGAGACATGTAAGATATGTGGTGTAGGTCGTAAAAAATTTGTTTAAAAAAATAAAATAAAAAAAATACATTACTATATATTCATTTTCTATGTACTGAAAAATTGTAGCACTTTTATTATAAGTTGATCAAAGTTATATATGTTCAACAATTAATAACCAACATTAAAACAACAGGATACTAACATGACACGATAGTAACAGAAACTGTCGTATACCACCATGTTATAGACGGCATCTCAAATAAACTCCAATGTGTTGTTATATCAAACCCTCACTTTTTACAAATAAATAAAATCACAGAAGAAGCTTTCAACATGTATGTTGTTGCTTTGTTCCATAAGCTGTGTGGATCTCATGTGTCAATATCAAGAAGTAAACCTGCAAGGGAGAGTCGCACATTATTTCCAGAAGTTATCTATTAAATATAGGCCTTTTGTAGCTGATTTTATATAATGCCACAGTTAGATAAGCAGTTCGAGTAAAATTTTTGCTTTTCAAGCAGATAAGCATTGAAAATAAGCAGTCCCAAACACCCCTTAATATAAAGTTGGGTTGTTTTACAGAAACATACAATTGCTCAATCTGGCACGTCAAGACAAAAGATGTGGACCAATTGGTTTTTACCCATTTCACAATAGCTAAGAAACATAAATCCTGTTAAAGATAAGAACTTTAGGTATGTACCTTAGATTAAGGTCCCTTTTCACTAAATTCTGACCATATATGCGATAACAAAAGCTATAATCTGTAATATCAAACGCACTTGTAGTCTGAACAACTTTTGATTTTTGTAGCAGCCGGCGTCGCTGGAATACACCAATACATCTTTTATACTGCAATTATACATTTTAAGATTTAATTGTTGCAACTACAAACAACAGATGCACAAACTCTTTTATTTTACTTTTTTTAAATAATGTGTTATTCATATTTTTAAACTTCTTTGGCTAACCTGATTGAGGCTCCAAGACCGTGAGTGCCTACAATGAGCAAGTATGCATTTAATTTCTTGAGTGCCTTGCATTTGGCCACTTTAGGGTCTCTAATATCTGTAGCTCCTTCTGTAGTCATCTGGCAGTTGTTTCCTTCCAGTTCTGGTGTCCGATTTCAACTATAAATGCACTAATAATGATTTTAAATTATAGTAGTGGCAGATGTTGGTACGCCAATGTGGTTTGAACCTGTAACAGTAGCAAAGTTAAGAAGATTATTTCAGTTGTGAAGTACTTGAGGCCCTGTTATGACATGCATTTTCTTGCAAAAGCGAAACAGAAATAGTTTTAGTATTTGATGGACTTAGGAATCTTGCAAAAGCAAAGTCAAGAAGAATAGTTTCAGATGCGAAGTAAGTGTTCTGATTCTAAAACAATGCGCAACCGAACACAACTATACCCAAAATAGTAGATGTACATGGTAACTAAGATGTAAAACTTGAAAGGAAAACGGGAAGTACATAATAACGAACGTTGTGAGTGTGAAGGCATGTGTATTGAGCATGCATAAGATATGGCACTAAATAAAATTTCTAACACCCACATTACCATGATAAGCAACAGGTTTTCTAGGCAATAAATCGTGTTGCAATGAGCTGATTCACTGATCTAAATACACTGAATCATTTACATATAATAATAGTTAAATATTCTGCTTTGCTATAACCTATAATACATGTAATACTTTGGCGATTCAAAGTTTTTGTTTTGTATTTTCACCCATTACCTTACACAACCCGCACACACATTTGTACAAAATGAAAAAAGCAATAGCAGGTTATCTACAGGATTATCTAATTATAATGGTAGAGCTCATTTTTAATTGCAAGTTTTATCAAACTTCTAAGCTGTTGGCAATTAGCAAGGTAAATATCATGTGTGGACTGACGCTTGCAACATAACTAATTACTAAGCTAGCATATAGATTATGGCATCACTGATAAGGAAAAAAAATAACATAAGGCTTATCTTCTACGCTTATGCCATTCTCTATAAAGGTGCTGGACCGTCACCAATAGTGTATTAGGATATTGTTTGCTTTTCTCAATTGCCAAGCATGTTCGCAGCTAGCTGCTGCGAACCCCAATTTAAATGTAGCATAACTTGGGTTTGCTAAAATTACTGATCCATAACGCTAAATTTTGCACCTGCAAAATACCACCAAAAACATTCATGAAAAAGTGAGCTTATTTTCTAAGGAACTGAAACCGATATTCGGGTGAGGAAATGGAATAAGATGCTAGCAGTGGTGATGCTAGAATAAACTACATGCACAAATACACAATATGGGCTGAGAGCCTGAGATAGGTACTTGGGTAAACTTTTGTTATCTATTTCTTTGTACTTAAGTACGTAGAAGTAAGAAAATAGCTATTTGAGTTTAAAACGCATACTAAACTCACCTCCAAACACCCACTTCACCACACTAGACCCCACCAAACCCGTCCTATCCAACTGCGACAACCTGCCTTTAGTCCCGCATTCATGCCTACGACAGTAACAACTGTCATTATGTTAGCATAAGGTAACTGACAATTGAGTCATTTTTAGATGTAAGTAAATGAAGTTTTTCTTATTGCATATTACGAAGTAAGTGATTAAGAAAAAAAAACGAGCAAAAGAAGTGGTTAGGCTCAAACAGACCCAAGCCCTTTACCAGCTAAATAAGCATAAAAAAACACCCCTAAAGAAATACTTTGAAAATTGAAGGAACCCTGTCTTTTGCCTGGTGAGTGAAGTGATTGAACACTGAAGTGTGAAAGTATACCTGTATCCATTGCACCTAGTCTATCGTTGTCTAAAACTTTTCGGTCATGTATGCCAGTGGTTCATATATTTACACCTGTTAAACTATGGCAACAGCATCTGGGCAAAGTTAAACAAATGAAAATAAATTTGAACGATATAAGAATCCATGTATTCTAAAATATTAATAGAAATCACCTTGAGTTACACGACATTCAACTGTGCAACGCTAATCATGAGCAGCTAAAACGGTTTCTAAGGTATCTGCAATAGCAGGTCAACCTTCAAGAACATGGAAAATCAGACAAAAATGCTTATGAGGGTCAGACAGGGTGGGAATTGAAAAAGGCGTGGGAATTGAAAAAGGCGTAAACATCCGCGATGGCTGCAAATCTACTGATTTGCCCCGCCAACGCGCGGACAGTCACAACTTTAGTCAAATCTGCAGAGATTCATCACAGTTTCTGATAATCAGTACTGCCACCATTCTCATTATACATAACATCAACATCGGAGCGAAACGATGAGATAGAACATCCGCCATGGCTGCAACTTTAGTAAGTTTGCCGCACCAAGATGCAAACGACCTCATCTATAGTCCTCCCCACCCCTAGACTCATCATTGCCTCGTGAAACCGCAAATTACACGCATACCACTCGTGTAAGGTTCCCTCGCCAAGATACTCAGTTTGTGCAGAATGGGATTTCAACCCGCCAAGATACAGGTAGATTTGGGATGTTTTAAAAATCCACACCATTGAACAGAAAAAATACCATAAGGCAATGAGAATAAGCTGTCGTTTGATCACCCCATCATCAAACCAAACATCATAACATCATAGCATAACTCAGCATAAGCAAGCCACCACCAAACCAAACATCATAACCAAAATACATTTAAGGAGATACCCGGCCCAGACCTGTTCTCAGCCCAGACTCAGAACGTGTTATCGACCCGCCGTGGCTGCAAACGTCACTTTTGTGATGCTGCCATGTCACAATACCAGTTCCCAACATCTGCACACAATAACAAATACCCTTTTTCAATGACAATCCAAAATTATGAAAACCTATCACAAATCACCCTAAAAACAAAATCTTGAACACCAAGAAAGTCAACAAATCCAATAACTAAACACAAAATACNTGGGTGTTAGAAGGTTATTCAGATGCTAATTGGATAAATCATGTTAAAGATTCATCATGAGTGTTCTTGCTTGGAGGAGGTGCCTATTCATGGACTTCCAAAAAGCAGACATGCATAACTAGTTCTACTATAGAATCTATCGTTGTCTAAAACTGTTCGGTCATGTATGCCAGAGGTTCATATATTTACACCTGTTAAACTATGGCAACAGCATATGGGCAAAAGTTAAACAAATGAAAATAAATTTGAATGATATAAGAATCCATGTATTCTAAAATATTAATAGAAATCACCTTGAGTTACACGACATTCAACTGTGCAACGCTAATCATGAGCAGCTAAAACGGTTTCTAAGGTATCTGCAATAGCAAGTCAACCTTCAAGAACATGAAAAATCAGACAAAAATGCTTATGAGGCTCAGACAGGGTGGGAATTGAAAAAGGCGTAAACATCCGCGATGGCTGCAAATCTACTGATTTGCCCCGCCAACGCGCGGACAGTCACAACTTTAGTCAAATCTGCAGAGATTCATCACAGTTTCTGATAATCAGTACTGCCACCATTCTCATTATACATAACATCAACATCGGAGCGAAACAATGAGATAGAACATCCACCACGGCTGCAACTTTAGTAAGTTTGCCGCGCCAAGATGCAAACGACCTCATCTACAGTCCTCCCCACCCCTAGACTCATCATTGCCTCGTGAAACCGCAAATTACACGCATACCACTCGTGTAAGGTTCCCTCGCCAAGATACTCAGTTTGTGCAGAATGGGCTTTCAACCCACCAAGATACAGGTAGATTTGGCATGTTTTAAAAATCCACACCATTGAACAGAAAAAATACCATAAGGCAATGAGAATAAGCAGTCGTTTGATCACCCCATCATCAAACCAAACATCATAACATCATAGCATAACTCAGCATAAGCAAGCCATCACCAAACCAAACATCATAACCAAAATACATTTAAGGGGATACCCGGCCCAGACCTGTTCTCGGCCCAGACTCAGAACATGTTATTGACCCGCCGTGGCTGCAAACATCACTTTTGTGATGCTGCCATGTCACAATACCAGTTCCCAAAATCTGCACACAATAACAAATACCCTTTTTCAATGACAATCCAAAATTATGAAAACCTATCACAAATCACCCTAAAAACAAAATCTTGAACACCAAGAAAGTCAACAAATCCAATAACTAAACACAAAATACATTTGTTAAAGCACAAAGTACCAAGCTGAAATCTGATAATCAGTTTTAAAATTCAATTCCAAAAACCTCTTAAAACAGATTTACCGCCACATATCTAACAACCAATTAGTGGATTCTTCCTAGAACTTTTTTCCCGCTCCATTAACATAGCATTAATAAATAAGACAATTTAGTGTATTCTTCTTATAACTTTTTTTGGTGACTGACGCTACTAATCTTTTCTTATATTCATCGATACTTATATTTTTAATTGTTATCTTCTTTGACAGATTTTATTTTATATTTAGGAAATATATATTATTTTTTCTGGCTGTGCTTTGTGTTTGTCGAGAGCTACAGTGGTATCCATCACATAAAAACACTATAGATTAAAGTTTGACCCTCATAAGTTCCCAGTCAACCGACGCTAAATGTATCTTATATAAACCAAAGCACACTTGTCCTATGTATGTTAGCTCAATGTACTACTTAATTTAACCTTGATGAACTTACGATAGTAATAGTAATTCAAAACATAAAAATACAATCAAAAAAGAGTCGGGTCATATTGGGTTCGCCCAGAACGTTTGTCTAAATCCTATTTATACAAAATTAATGTAATTTCAGTGTGCTAACGGTGCAGGCTAAGCTCACAATATATGCTCATATAGGAAAGGCGGTAAGTACCTGAATGTTCAGGTCCATTTGATTTTATGGCTTTAATTCCATAAGCTTAACTTTATAACCTCATACACTGCAAGAAAAGGGCTTACTAGTTCTTTCAAAATCTAATAACTGGAAAAGCCTATAAGGCCGAAAAATACCAAAGAACATAGATAACAACAACGGTAAGGAAAAAATACATATCATAATTTTTCGACTTCCGCACCTACTTCATCTCCAAAACACCAATCAAACAAAAAACATATCATACTTTTTGGAAAAAATGGAAAGGGAAAAAAACATGAAAATCGATATGAACCCCCAATTAACAAAACCCTAATTTCAAATACAGATTAAAATTAAAATAAAACAAATATCTAAATTAAATCATGAACTAACCAAAAGGGGTCGGCGAAGATTGGTGTGTGTGTGATAATTGATCTTGTGTCTCGATTTTAAATCTCAAAATAAACGATCTAACCAACGCTTGAATGACTGTATCATTTTTCTTTTCCCAGATGGCTGTATCATTTTTTTTTCTTTTTCTTTTGATTTGAGTTAGATTTGAGAAAGAAGAATGTTTCAGCCGATCATTTGTGTGTATGTGTTTTGTGGGTTGTGGAGAATGAATGAGGGTTTCTGGAATAACCGGGAACGTTTTTGTGGTGGAAAACAACCCTTTTGATTAAAATAATGTGGTTCCTGTACATTTTAACTGTTCACTCCCTCAGTCGCCGGGGGGAGGAGGGGGGGCACATCCTGATAAATGTTTGTTTTATAAATTTGAAAACTTGATAATTTTAAATTTACCCTTGAACTTAAAACAAATCTATAGTAGTTTTTATAAATCAAATGTAAGATTGATCTTTCAAATACACGTTAGCAAAACATTCTTCCTTGTAGCCTAAGAAAAAGTCAACTAAAAAACAAGTAGTCAATTTTGACTTATAAAGTCAAGATTTAGTGACTGCAACAAGTTTAGAAGAAGCTTCAACAAGTTTAAAACAAATATGTAGCAGGTATGTCTTGGATGTTGTATTCACTGTTTGAAAATGTTTATGTCTAGGGAAAACCATTCTAACATTAAAAATATGTCATTCTAAGTTATGAAGTCGTGTTCAAAAAAAAGGTTATGAAGTCAAGGCATTGTTCGAACAACAACCCGAGTCATCTTTGGTGACTTGGCAACTAAACTCGTAACAAAAAGTCCCGGCATGAGAGCCATTTGCCGAGAGCCTTGGGGTAGTTCCTGCGTATCGAGAAATTTTCAATGGAGTTTATTAGAGTTGTTCTATCATCACCACTCACCAGCATATGTTTTACATGTATATTATAGGTTTTCATGAACAGCGATTAAAAAAAATTGTGTATGATGACGTACACAACAGTCATTTGTCATCAAGTGTACATGGTGCTTTTGGTTGTACCATGCGTGTTCGAGGTTGTATTATTTAAAAAAATCTATAAAATGTTATAACTGGTGAACTAACAAGAGCAACATTGTAAACATTATTAGACCAAAAAAAATTAAACTATTTGTTTTTTAATAGATAAATATATATTATTTAAAATTATTAGAAAAAGCCTCGCGCGTGCGCGGGCATTATAACTAGTATACATGTAAGGAATTTTTTATTTTTATTTATTTATTTTTTTTTTTGTATATTATTTGGGTTTTACCTTTTGAGAATACAACAAGCCCCTCATTATTTTGGAGCTAAAAATTTAAGGAAATACTCTTTGTCTATAGTTGATTTTTTTTCTCCCACTTTCACTCACCATTTAAAGAGCCCGAAGAACCTATCACGATGAACAAAAAAAATAAATAAATAATAGATTAATTGTTGCATTAATAGGTCTTTGTATGTTCTTATATCGGCATGCAATAACAAGGGTATTCAAGTACTTGAAATGTACTATGAATTATGGTTTATCATATGTAGGATATCCTTCGGTCTTAGAAGGTTATTCAGATGCTAATTGGATAAATCATGTTGAAGATTCATCATGAGTGTTCTTGCTTGGAGGAGGTGCCTATTCATGGGCTTCCAAAAAGCAGACATGCATAACTAGTTCTACTATAGAATCTATCGTTGTCTAAAATTGTTCGGTCATGTATGCCAATGGTTCATATATTTACACCTGTTAAACTATGGCAACAGCATATGGGCAAAAGTTAAACAAATGAAAATAAATTTGAACGATATAAGAATCCATGTATTCTAAAATATTAATAGAAATCACCTTGAGTTACACGACATTCAACTGTGCAACGCTAATCATGAGCAGCTAAAACGGTTTCTAAGGTATCTGCAATAGCAGGTCAACCTTCAAGAACATGGAAAATCAGACAAAAATGCTTATGAGGCTCAGACAGGGTGGGAATTGAAAAAGGCGT
>LBNU01014985.1:36767-52605 GCA_014162995.1 Artemisia annua | reverse complement strand
ATCAATTCGAAATTTTTGCAATCTTATGCTTTTCCAACCACAAAACTTCCAAATAAATGACACTCTTGGGCCTTCTTCATTATAATAAACCATATAAGAAACAAAAATACAACAATCAATCAAACAAATCTAAAGACGAATGTGAATCTAATTCAATCTGAGACAACGACCACCTTGAAAACGTTATATATAAACTATAATCTATCGTCATCGTCATAGAAAACCCAATAGATTTTAATTAAAAAATCAAGAAATTATAAAATAATCACCTCTATATGTCCCCTTTAGTCTTTTCTTTTTAATTATCCTTTCATTTTCAAAAACATAAAGTTCAAAAAAAGATATTTTTTATGATAACGAATCATATAAATTTAATTTTTTGGTACATGGATTTGTTTCATAAATTCAGTTTATAACATTATGTCGTGTTTACATTTATATATGACGATTTTTTGTGAACGTCAAAGATATCAAAATACGATTATGATTGGAGGATTGAGCGAATACAAAATATGTGGATTTTCTTTCGAGCAAATCCTTGTACCGCATGCAAACATGCGAAAGCATAACATTATGTTGGAGGCGCGGTGGAGTAGTTAGGTTCGATTAAGGTAAAGTTATACCTAGTAACTAATAAGAATGTTGCATCTGTGCTATGAGAAAACAATTCTTCTTAGAAGCCGTAAGAAACAAAATGTAGAAATCAA
The DNA here is from genome assembly GCA_014162995.1 of Artemisia annua. Lineage (NCBI taxonomy): Eukaryota > Viridiplantae > Streptophyta > Magnoliopsida > Asterales > Asteraceae > Artemisia > Artemisia annua. The sequence continues at coordinate 51,898 of LBNU01014985.1, read as the reverse complement.
AAATCTTTTGAAAATATAATTGGCCCACAATGGATGATTAACTAGAGTAAATTTAAGATGAAATTAAAACTTGTAAAAATGGTTGAAAACACCAACTAGCATAGGATATAAGCCTAACAAATAAGCTTATCCAAACACTAAGTTGGGCTTTAATTTTGGTAAATAAACTGTTAAGCGTTAAAAACTTAAAAATAAACTAAAACAAACACCCCCTGCTAAAAGAATTTGATCATAAAACCTAATGGTCCACAATCTGTAAAAAATTTCAGCAAGAATGAAAAGCAGCATCAAAATTGATATTACTGATAAGAGATATTAAACAATCCGCAAACGATTCATACAATTCATGCATAAAAGACATCTGTTTTTTATATTGGATTCAAAAAGAAAAAAGAGTTCAAAACAACTAGAAATTTCACCATGAAGATCCTTCCTGCCTTGCTTCAAGTTGTTTCTGAAAAAGGCAGAAGAACGAGTCAAATGACTTTCAGTGTTCAAGATCTCTATTGGTATTAAGCTACATAATTTCCAGTTGAGAAAAAAAGGTTACCTCAGGCCCCGCCACGGCGACCTCTGCCGCCAAGAAAGAGTGCAGGGATAACTGAAACTTCAGAGCCTAGAATCTCAGAGCCCGAGAGAGACAAAGAGTTCTCCAAATCAGTGACTGTGCTCACGTAAATGAAACAGAATCCTTTGCAGCTGTTATTAGCATCAAGAGGAAGTACCACATATGGGGGCACCTGTGTCACTGCTCCGAAATGCTGCAAAACCTGTATTTAAAATAAATATTAAACAGTAATAATATATATATAAAACATGTTAAAAGAGCAAATTTGCCATCTAAAACAAACCAAAAGAGTTATTTTGGCACTCCACCTTTATTTGCCACTAACATTTTACCATTAGTGCATGTTTGCCACTGATCCATCTAGGTCATCATATAGGTATATGCTTGGGTCCAACTTGGCATCACAAATGTGCATATTGTAGAATCGGCATGTCTAAGTGATAAAAATTGGCAGTCACATTGATTAACTCACCAAATCTCACTAAGGTTGATGTTTGAATTATATGACTTTATTCTTTAAATCAATCTAAAAACTCATGTATTTCTTTTATCTTTCTAGCATGTGTAAATAACTAAATATAAAGAATAAATATTTATAAATCATCAAACGCATCCATGAATTCATTTTAGAGGCCTAATTTAAACTGCATATATGATGTCGTCCAATACTTGTCTGAAAACGTATCAACTCTAACACTACTATGCAATGTGATTGTAGTTTCATACTTCTCTTTTTCTATATTCTAAAGCATTGATTTTTAAGATTCTACATGGTTCTGGTTTTTTATATTAAAACTTTATGACTAAACATGTCTTTTCATTTACATATGTTATCACTATACTTGTATGTGTTCAGGAAGAATCAACATATGTTATCACTGTAAAATATATAAAAAGATTTGATTTCCTGTTAACAAATATACGACATGATAAACATATAATTGAAATTGCAAAGCAGTGACTTATTGAACAATTTCTAAAACAAACATAATATTCTTCTCGTTAAGTCATCAAGTATTCAAAAAGCAAATTCTGCAAAGTTTAATGGCAAATACATACTCATTTAACTTTTTAGTTAGGGTGGATAAAAAAAAAGATTGGCAAAATAACTCTGTTGGCATATTTAAGATGGTAAAATTGCTCTTTTAACCATTTAAAAAAAAAAAAAAAAAAAAAAAAAAAAAAAAAAAAAAAAACCAGTAAAAAGACATACATGATGTGCACTAGCATGATTTGGGAGTCCTCGAACAAGTGCTGACAAAGTGAACATCACCCCTTCTTCCCTAACAGAGAGCACAATGTTCTCCCATTATCCATTGGCCTACCATTCCTTCCCAAGGCCTGTAATGATAAGATTAAAACAAAAAACTTAGCAACACAAACAAAAGTATTGAGATGGAACAAAAATAAATAAATAAATAAATAAAAAATAATAAAATAAAACACATACCAAAGTCAAGTGATGGTTGTTGGGGAAATCCATCTCAGCGTACCCGAGTTTCTCGTAGCCTGGGCCTCGAGCGATGGTAATAAGAGTCGCCTCAGGAAACAAAGCCCTAATGTGGGATTCATCAGTTGAGGGCTTAAGATCGCTTAAGAAGACTTTGAGATTTGCCTGCAAAAAAAAAAAAAAAAAATGAATTAATTGATAAACTGGTTACATATTAAACTAAAATAGTTGTGCATTATACATCTAAAAAAGGGCCATAGATACAAAAGCGTTCAAAGATGCACGATTATTCTTGGACCATAAGCAGTAATTCAACAAAATGCTAGCTTTTTTAACAAACAAGGAGTGTAGATTAGACAGCGCTAATATCATATCATTCAAAACAAAAAACTCATCAGGTTCACAGGTTAAGGCCGCTCACTTCATAACCTTTTGTACTCCACATCTATATGAACTTACTGAAATTCATTAATAAAAAAAAAAATTAAAAAAAAACGAATCAAGATATAACAGAAACGGAGCTTAACTTAATTTCAAACACATGCATTTTTGTCATAAGGGCCCAATATCTTTTAATTTTCAGAAGAGCATACCTCTTTTAACTTAATTTCAGAAACCTCTTTGTTATAATATAACAGAAACGGAGCTTAACTGGTAAAGTAAGTATGTATGCTGTCGGACTTTCAAGTGCTTATTTTCAGAAGAGCATACCTCTTTTAACTTAATTTCAGAAGAGCATACCTCTTTGTTATACCAATGCCTACATGCAACATATAGTACATTAAGAGAGACAATTCCAATGTGGCAGAGTTGAAATAAAGTTTTCTTGTCACTCGTTGTTTGGCCGCGCATATCATCGGCCATAAAGCCTAGTGTGTCTAGATTTTGTATGTCATTACTCTATGCTGTATATCTTAAGTAATGAATCCCTTAATTCTCAAATACGGGATTGAAAAATTTATCTAGAGAACCCAACTAAACAACCATAATGAAGTTAATGCATGACCAACCAACATGACAGAACACATGTAGCTGCATAAAATACCAAACATACAAACTATCCTTATTTCGCACGAAAGGTACACAGTTTGTTAGAAAAAACTGTCTTCTACATGCCAGAAACAATAATTCTGATACTACATTTGAACTTATCAAATCAAAACCATACTATATTCAGCAATATGATTAAATAAACACAGCCTAAGCATTAAGACACCAAATAACAAATGAAACATCAAGATTCAAAACAAAATCCGCAGTTCAAACAGTATTAAAACAGTATATATCATGAAACACAAATATCATCACTATTCAAAACAAAAACCTAGTCATCTACGCAGTTCAAACAGTATTAAAACAGTATTAACATGAAACACAAATATCCACTAGCCACCTACGCAGTTCAATCAGTATTAAAAACAGCTATACTATCTAGATCTAGAGTTTAATACCATTGTTTTGTTTGCAGCGGCGGTTAACTTGTTGTTTGGTTTTCGATCTCCGTGTAAAAGTTGTCGTTTGCTTTGGATCTTTATATGTCAAACCCTAGTCCCCGGATGGGCTACATATTTTGGCCCAAAAACACCGATTTTTTTTTTTATTTTTTATTTTTTTTTCTTTTTTTTTAGTTTATTAAATTTAATTTAAAGTTATACGGTAGTTTATTAAAAATTTAAATTAAAGTCATCGTGTTTTATTAAGATTTTTCTTTAAAATAACATATTGTAAGAGATATAAAAACAACTTTACCGGCGAGCTTTCGGTATTCCCGACAAGATTTGCATTTTCAGAAAGTTTGACCACCGTTAATCGCCGTTGACCGATTTACACAAATCAAAGTTATACGGTAGTTTATTAAAAATTTAAATCCAAGTTATCGTGTTTTATTAAGATTTTTCTTAAAAACAACATATTGTAAGAGATATAAAAATAACTTTACCGGCGAGCCGACAAGATTTGCATTTCCGGAAAGCTTGACCACCGTTGACCGATTTACACAAATCAAAAAACATTGGTGACCGATTAGCGCCTAGACGGTGATTACTCAGCCTTGTACACGGATTTATGAACACCCCTTGCAAAATCGAAAGAATCAATATTTAATATTTTTATATAAAAAGAATAACTAAACAAAATCCAAAGTTATAAAAAAATAAATAAATATACCTACGCTCACACCATGTCTGTCATGTTGTTAACTTTGTATCTCATTATTATATACTAAAAAAANAATTCTCTTTCCTCCTGCTTCTTTTCAGCCCTGGTGTCGACAATGATACTCTTCAGTTTACGTTTGTCTGCTAGTGGCTCTGCAGTAGGTTCATCTTCTGCTTCTTCATCACGTGCAGCATCACTTGGTTCATTGAAGGCAATTCCCGTGCCTTTTCTTTGTTCTTTCTCTGCAGTTTCCTTGCTTAATTGTTTAGTCAGTGCAAGCCCTGGAAACTCTTCTTCTTCATCAAGTTTTTCTTCTTGGTCATCTGGACCCCAACTCGGATCGTTTTAATTAACTAAACAATAAAAACTACTATTGCCTGCTTGCTACATAGCGCTCCTTTTTTTCCCCCCACTGGACATGCGATATGACGGCTGATTTACTCGAATATGTGCGTGTCTTTTTAGCATGCTAATTAGGTTTATCTTATATATTAATTAGTGGGTCACATTAACCTAATCCCGGCCCATATAAAAAAAATTAAAGCCCATTACGAGTTTACTCTTGTTTCTTTCCTAACCAAAACAAGCCAACCGTACTAATCTAATACTAGCCGAGTACCCGCGTCCAGCGGTAGCGGTATCTAATGTTCGACAAAATTTCAGCGGTAAAATATTTTCTTTCGACATATTATTCATAGCGTTTANACTCGCGTCCAGCGGCAGCGGTATCTAATGTTCGGCAAAATTTCAGCGGTAAAATATTTTCTTTCGATATATTATTCGTAGCGTTTAGGGTCTGGTAGCGTTATAGTCACTAAAACCATGCTTAATAGCATTAATGTTGTAATTCTGAAAATTACATTATACTTATTTTGTTGTACACTATGCTTATTTTGTTTTAAGTCTGAAAATTGTGTGCATTAAAGTGTTGTAAACCATGCTTAATTTCTTGTAAATCTGAAAATTTTGGAGAGAGAGAGTCATCCCTCTAGTATATGTAGTATAGATAATATATTTTTCAACCACAATTTTCAAGTATGTAATTAGCAAGCAAAACTACATATACTAACGACGCTAAATTCATGAAAGTATGCACTAACAAAAATTTTTAACAAAGCATTATATAACCAATATTTATTTGGTATTCAAAAAGAAAATTGAAACTTTATACTACGTACGTATAGAAAACATTACAAGAAACTTGTATTACTACATTGATTAGTGTTACATTACAACCCTATATAATATGGGATTAAACCGATATAGCCATAAGTAGTGGTTTAATCCCATATTTTTTTTGGGTAAAGGGGTTTACCCCGGTTATATATTTACCGGGGTAAACCCCTTTACCCAAAAAAATTATGGGATTAAACCACTACTTATGGCTATATCGGTTTTTACTATTGCGCTGAGCCAGAAGATGAAACAGAACTCGGGACAGTCGAGGAACTTGTAGGATGAATCTTCTTAAACAAAACAGGGAAGCAACCGACAGTTGAAGTCGCACGATTGTCATCGTTCTCGGGTATGCTCTCCTTGGTTGAACCATGTCCATTTGACATCGAACTATTCATCTTCTTGTGAAGGATTCTAGTAGTAAAATAAGCTTCGGCCATGGAAGAACCACTCATTGACATGTTTAGGCAAAAGAAATTTATAGGACAATTTGTTATGGATGTGTGTGATGCTTTCTAGTGGAGTAGTATTTATAGGACTATTTTGACTTCGAGACCACGTTATCCATGACGTTTTCTAATTGCTAACTTTGAATACAAATTAAATATTCATATCGAACGATAAAGGTCTCCATCACTAGACATCACAATTGGCTTTCTTTTATTTCTCTTGGGCTACAAGAACGACTGTTGTGTGCGTCATCATACACGTTTTTTTTTTTTTTTTTTTTTTTTTTTGATCGCTATTCATGAAAATCTATAATCTTTTATATAATAAAACAAAATACCTATTGGGAATTTCTCATTTCAAAAAAATCAATTCATACCTTATTTAGTAATTTTTTTTAATTGATTATTTTTCCTGAATTTTGAAAAAAATAATAAAATCTATTTCTTTCATAATTTACCTAAAAAAAGTTAAAAAAACGTTTTTATATATCATATGTTCAAAAAACCTATAAATACAGTTATTTATAACCACTAATGCGCAAGGATGTCCGAAAGTAAGTGTTGCGTAAATTTAACCATTTGTTAGTGGTTATGCTTTTTACCGTGTTTGCTCATGTTCTATTGGTAGTTCCCATCACTACTACAAAAAGGACATCCAAGACCTGTTATAAACGGATTCGAGACCGGTTTTCAATATGGTCTATATGAGGGGGGGGAGGGGGGGGGTCTCCATGTGAAAAGTAATGTAGACCGGTTCCAAAACCGGTCTCTAACTATGATACCAAGACCGGTTTTCAGAAGTAAACACGTCTGTATCTGATTTTAACATTCTAAAAATATTTCATATGGAGTCCGGTTTTCTATCGAAAACATGTCTTTAAGGTCTTTAATAGACAGGTTTTGTGCTAAAAAACCGGTCTGTATCTTTGTTTTTTTACTGTAAAAAATTGGGCCGTTTGGAATGTTTAATAAACAATGACATAAAGCAACTTATAGGAGTTGGAATGTTTAGTAAAAAATTGTCCCAAACAATGACATAATTGTAACGAGGGCAAATACACCCACCCTCACCTTTATAAAATGCAATCCCAAACAATGACATAATTGTAACCGCTCTAAACTTTCACCTTCAACAAAGTACTTTCTTGAGCTGAGAAAAAACACACAGCTTTTTTGCACAAGTAATAATGCTTTCTGTCCGGCTTCAAAGTTCCTTGAGAAGTCTTTGTCATGCCTTGATTCAGTAGTGGTTTGAGCTTTGGTTCAGGGCGTGTAGGTCTAGTGTTGCCTCCATTGCAGATTGTTATCATGGCAAGAACTACATAACCAAATATTTATTCACTTAGACAAATTATGCTAATTTAATAAAATCTCAAATAAGATGTGATAAATGGTATGATATACGGACCATGATGCCGAGTGTATATTTATCAATGGTCTCGCCATTTCCTTGTGGTCTGCTCAGAGTAAGCATGCTCAGTTCGAGCAAAATTCCTTCAAACACAACCTTGTTTTCAGCTAAGTAATACATTTATAGAGTACACCTTGGATAGTTGTGTTAGAATTTAAGTACCATGACAATCATATAAATAAAACACAAAGTAGCACATAATAGCGGAAGCATAAGATCTAGTATAACATATAATTATTAACTAAAACTTAAATAGAAAACATACCTCAATTGCAATTCTTGATTGGGATTGAACAAGTGATGAACCCTAATTAGGGTTTATAAAGATCAATGTTAAACCCCTTACCTTTTTGTTTAACGATCTCTTGATAACAACAATAGTGTGTTGTTACCTCGTTCTTGTACACACAAACTAAACCGTATTAAGGTTATGCAAGTAAAACACAAGAAACAATTTTTGATTAACAAAAAATCGAAACCCTTAGGATCTAGGGGTGTTCGATCGGTTTGGGAACCAAAAGAGGGAGAAGAAAAGTTTAGGGATAATTGTGTGTAGAAGAGATGTGAAAACCTAGAAATCCCAATTGTATTTATAGGCTTTAGAAAACTTAGAGTCCAAGTTTGATAAGGATTGGGATTCCCCAATCCTTAGCCGATCGGTTCTCAACCCATAAGGGTGTTCCGGATCCTTCTTGACTTACCAATTAATCCATAATTAAACTTTCCTTATATTCGTCTAACGATCGTTAGTCATTTAACGGTAAATACTAACGCCCATTAAATACTTGTGTTCAAATAATAAACATACAATATTATTATTATTATTCTTTAATTCTCATTTGCAATGTGTGCAATCCCGAGGTCTCGTGTTCGATTCTAGACATTTACACGTTAAATATTTAACTATAATTTAACAAGTTGGACCAACCTCTTCCACCTACTATTGGCACCACCTCATCAGCCTACATAAATTGACCAATCAATTTTTAATTTTCAAATGGTTGTTTAGTATATACCAAATGGAGTAATCTTCAACTCATGTACAAGTATTTTTAAGTTTTGAATATTGGTATGTGCTATTTTACACACACTTTTGACCTTAGTTTAAGTGATTTATAGACCAAAAACTAACGTGAAACGCCAAAGATATCTTGTTTTTGTGTTTGTGATCGTGCAGGGACGGATATTGCATAAATAGCACAAAAGTCAACCAAAAAGCCTAAAACGAACACGAGATGTGGAAAAGTGTCACAAAGATGGTATACATATATGTGACATTATGCTCAGATATCGCGAATTAGTCGGTGAAATGATTAAAAAAAAACGATCGTGTGTGTACCATGTTAACCAGACTAAAACGTTAGAAAAGCAAAAGGTCGGGCGCTAGGTTGAGCTTGGGGGGGGGGGCACTTCTTTTCCCTCACAAAACTACTAAAAGACGTGAAATGATGGGACATACCATTCCGAAAGGTAGTCAAATACTATTTAATGTTTGGGAAATTAGTCGTGATCCTAAAACTTAGGATGATCCTTTGAGCTTCAAACCTGAAAGATTTATTGGAACGAATCTGAGTTACAAAGGGAAAGACTTCGGATACCTACCATTCGGATCAGGAAGAAGAATGTGTCCCGGAGAAGCAATGGCTTCCAAGACAATCCTCTTAAGCGTTGCATCCCTCATTCAAAACTTTGATCCGATGCTTCCCGATAATCTGAATCCTAACGAGATTAACATGGAAGAAGAGTTTGATATGGTGATGCATATGAAAGAATCACTACATATGATTCTCAAGCTTCGCGAGCACTTAAAACATCAATATCATAATGGTTTGATCAAGCTAATAAGTTCCATTAGTATTCTATTCGTAGTCAATTAATTAAGATGTTTTGTGTTTGCATAATTAATGTTTGCAGTTGTTCAAGATTGTGACATTTTTGGTAAAGGGAAGGAAAGACGTACTCCGCCAACTCTTCCTTAACCCATAGGGTCACTTATATTATCTGAACCGCAACATTGTTTTCATTCAAGATTCTTGCCATCAGACATGTTAAGAATTTAGGTACAAATATAACAAATAATTAATCGAGCAAAATCAAATACTACGTACTAAATCTCCAAACTTTAGCCTATTGTGTGAAGAATTTTATATATATTTCAAGAAAATCATTCTAAACACATTTCGTGCATGCATTAATCATTTTCAACTTAAATTATCAAAGTAGGAATATATCAATTTAAATACCTTAAAGTGCATCGAGTTTAATATCGCAAAGTCCACACGAAACAAACACTACTACACAAAAGCTTATATAGATCACTTCTAATAGAGTGGTTTTCTTAAAAACCGTTCTAACAAATGAAAAAAAAGGGAGAAGTGTAATAAATAGATCAGTTATTTGGATAAAGACTGATCTTACTAATAACAGATCAGTTTTTTCTAAAACAAACGATCTATTTAACTCCAATAGTTGCAGAGGGATACAACTTTTCATTTGCCGCTTCACCAAAATTACAAGTTTTCATTTGTCGCTTCACCAAAATTTAGACACACAAAACCCTACATCATCTCCCCAAAATCACATACCAGCGCCTCACCAAACAAATCCTAACCTCCAAAATTTAGTAGTGAAATCTCATATTGTCTATTATCCCATAAACTTATTCATAACTTTCTCATTATTGTTCTTTTTTATTTTTTTTTAAACCATTAGCATGCCCCAGGCCTAAATTGCAGTGACATAATTAGCCTTTAAATAACGTTTAAACCTCACCCATCTTGAGCTTAGCGCCGTAAATAATAAAATAAATATTCTTTCCGTCCCACAAGTGTACACCTTATTATATATGACCAATTTTCATATTTTGACATTCTAATTAAAACTTGCATTTATTACTCATTTCTAATTTTTATTATAAGTGTGACTGTGTGAGGGTAAAATTAAATGACTTTTTTATCAATCAAAACTTGTATTATTTATATATACAATTATTTGTTATTTTTGTTTATGAACACTCTTTTTGAAACGGGGAGAGTAGCATGATCTTCTCAAGTTTTTTACTTTAGAAAAATATGCATATTTTTCGCATAACTAAATGTTGACAAAAAGTTTCTCTTTATAAGAGCATCAAATGTAATTCGACCCAGATGACCTTCGTAACTAAAGTGTTACGACAACATCCAAAGGTCCCCCTTTGATTCTTAGGGAGGCAAGGTGTGGCATTCTATAATTTTATATGTATAAGACTTAAATTACGAAACCTAAAACGATAAAGGGAATTAATTTGTATCATCGAAAATATCCCCCATGCCGCCATGCGTGGGCCAAACAAGAAGTAAAAGAATACAATCATATCCTAGTATACTCAGATAATCACTTCGAACCAAATTTTAAAAGAGACTTAAAGATGCCAAGATGTTTAGCAGAACGCATAAATAAACATTCAATGCTAATTGGAATCTAAGAACATCCACAATGATCAACAAAGTTTTAAGAGGAAATAATTAATAATAATAATAAATAAATGAATACCAAGTAAAGAATGGTATAGGTTCAAAGCTGAGACATCACATTTTTTTATGGGTCCCATGTGTCCTTATATAGTTTAAACCCTGGTCCTGATAGAAAATCTCAAATCAGTTCTATTTTCTATGGCTTTGTTTTCACACCTACACTCTCTTGAGTTTTCATACGAAGGCAAATCATTTGGTTGGGTATTACTCCAACTAATGATATGTTGAATAAGAACATGTCTTCTGAACCCCCTTCGGTTACATTTTCCGGGGAGTCGAGATACTTTAGGCCACTTTGGGTCTTCGGAAAAGCTGATGAACTTTCTCAATCTACAATTATATATTACTGGTGGTATATCTTTCTTCCTAACTATGATTTTTAGCTTGTCCATGTTTCATTTGCAAACAAAAAGGTTTATACTTTGTAATATTTTTAAGATTTGTGTAAGTGCATGCTTCTGATTGGGTTCGTCATTTTTCTAAAATATAGATTATGAGCTGATGGCTGCTGAAATCGACCCACATAATCAGATTCTAGAGGATAAGATCAAAGCTGTCCTAAAGTTGCTGACTTTCCGCGAGCAACGTGTTCTTGTTCAGTTTTGGTCACCTTGTGACGCTGGGAAACACCAACTATTTACAACTACAGATCAACCGTTCGGTCTTGGTGTAAATCATGATGAAAGACTTCTTTCCTATAGAAGGGTGTCTCAGCACAACCTTTATGTTGTGGATAAGGATTACGAAGAAGAAGTAGACTTTAGTCCTCTTGCTCGAGTATTCAAGCTAGGATTATCAGAATGGTCCTCCGATCTAACTAACTACTTGCCAAAACATTTTCCACAACAAGAGTGTGCGATTCGTTGCAATCTCAATGGATGTTTGGTTTTACCAATGTTCGATTCAATTACAAGATTATGTGTTGGTATGCTTGAATTGTTGGCTTCTTCAAAGTATACGAGTTTTGACTACGAGGTTCAACAATTTGAGATGGCACTGAAGGTATATAATCTTTATAACTCGCTAATAAGTCATGTTTTCTGTTGTATTGTAATCTGGTTNCGAAAATAAACATTCAATGCTAATTGGAATCTAAGAGCATCCACAATGGTGAAGCTTTAATCATTAATTTATAAACCTTTTGATGTTATAAACCTATGTTAACTATACATAAATCTTTTACAACTCTTTCAAATGATTCATAATAACATATGCATTAAAATATGAATAGGTTCAAGAATATGAACCTCTTCATGCCACATGTACATGAAACAAATGACCGTTATGGCTAAAATAAAAGATAAAGTTTTATAAAGGTTTTAGACCTTTTGATAAACGTGAATGCCCTAAAAAAAGGCTCATGTGGGGTAGCCATCGCCCATGTGAACAACATATGTGATTTTGTGGTCAATTGACCTGTGAAGCGAATTGGTATGAAAGAAACAAGATAAATGATCACTTATTCAGTATTCATTTTGCAATATTTATTGATTTCGAAAGTAAATCAACCTCACAAAATTAACAAATCTTATGTGTGTATGAATTTGTAGGTTTTCAGAAACATCGTAGACGTAAGATGCAAAATTTATGGATGCTTTGAAAATGTTCATTATATGTATCCATGTCTTGACTTAAAGTTTTGTATTTAAATTTGTTCCATCATTAAGAAACAATAATTTGTACTATATCGTTTTATACGAACTCTTGAACCAAAAAACAATACAATGTAAGCCATATACAACCGTTTGTTTCCCCTGAAAAGATGTTAGCGAAAAACATTAGACCCCCAAAATCTTTTATTTTCAGTATTGATTAAAAGCTTAGTTTTGTTTAGAAAAGTTAAATAGATAATATTCAGCTCATGTATAACAACTAATGGTGAACGAAAAACCCAATTTTATGTGGTAATTAACACATGTCATATACTAGGTGAAGACATTAACTTAAAAAACAGCGGTAATTGTCTCAAAGGATTAAAATACAAACACAAAAAAAAAATAAAGCAATGAGAATTAAAAATGATCAGCAAAGTTTTAAGAGGAAATAATTAATAACAATACTAATAAATAAATGAATACCAAGTAAAGAATGGTCGAGGTTCAAAGCTGAGACATCACATTTTTTTATGGGTCCCATGTGTCCTTATATAGTTTAAACCCTGGTCCTGATAGAAAATCTCAAATCAGTTCTATTTTCTATGGCTTTGTTTTCACACCTACACTCTGTTGAGTTTTCATACGAAGGCAAATCATTTGGTTTGGGTATGACTTCAACTAATGATATGTTGAATAAGAACATGTCTTCTGAACCCCCTTCGGTTACATTTTCCGGGGAGTCGAGATACCTTACGCCACTTTGGGTCTTCGGAAAAGCTGATGAACTTTCTCAATCTACAATTACTGGTGGTATATCTTTCTTCCTAACTATGATTTTTAACTTGTCCATGTTTCATTTGCAAACAAAAAGGTTTATACTTGCGGATGTTACTGGTCCTACTTATCATGATTTTATTCTTGGTGTGTTTGGGATCTCGCTTAAATCAATTTCGGATAGATCAATCGCAAAACCCTAAACCTATCAATGGCCGATCGATCCCTTTAACCATTACAACCTCCAAATCGTTTCTCTAACCTTTTAATCTTGTTCTAATCCTACTAACGGCTGTGTTCTAGACGATTTCAGTCTTGGAACATTGTTTTTATTTGGATTTAGGCTCGATTAAGTTAGGGTTTCGTCTCTTTGGTTCTTGGTTTTAATCGCTCGGTAGGTTTCTGTGTTTTATTTGATCGTGTTCTTTTACTATGGAATTCGGTTGAACTATGGTGCTTCATAATATGTCTCGACTTTGTTGAGATAATCGAATTAAGATTAACGTGGATCTTTAGACTTTCTGTTCTATCGCTTTTTAGGTTTGTAATCTTAGCGGTTTGTTATCTATTGTTTAATTTGCTATGGAGGAACTGCTTACTACGGTTGATGGTCAATGTCTGATGAACCTGTGCTTCTGAACCTTTTTAGAATCGTTGAAAGCAACGACTCCACTGCCCATTTGTGATATGGAGGAAGCATAAGAAAATAATAAGGATCACACTTGGTTCTGAGATTTGGATTTTGTTTCTATTAGCGGATGACTCTATACTCTAATCAAATGATTATATGTGTACGACTATATAAATTTATATCTCAATTATTGCTTAGGGTGGGGACTGATAATGTGATTCTAAGCATTTGTCAAGGTAGTGTGATGTCTGATGGTAGTTTTTAAAATGATTTGCAAAGTATGATGTACCTGGTGCTTACTCACGTATTCTATTTAATGAAAATCGTCGAAAGGTTTATAATGTGTAATGCCGTTTACTGGTGTTTGTCCTACTATGTAGTCCACTGTATTTATTTCTATAGTGTATAGAGTCAAGTTATTCATTATGTGGGATCTCTGTTAATCAATATTCGTGATATAATTCGAAGTTTTCTCGTATTATGAAAGCTTGTTAAAGCGGGCGCGTAAATATCATTCGCTTAGTTTATCTTTGGTCCTATACCTTTTTGGATAATACAATGTTAATTACATGTGAAAGAACGGCTGCTTGTTTTGAGGTTATTTTTTAAGGTAAGAGATTTCAGTGCTTCGCCACATTCAGAGCATTAATGCAGTTATGTACAATTCTCGGATTATGTGAAATGAGAACTGTTTGTATGTACTTATACTATCCCCGTACTTTATATCTAGTGGATTGATCTGAGCTCAAAAGATACTCGTTGTGGGTCTCGGTATCGTTGTCGAGCAGTATAGTAGAAATGAGTGTTAACGACATGTGTCTTATTCCAAGTCGTAAGAGTAGATCTGGTATAATGGAGTTTTAGCATACTACTCAGTTCTGAAAAGATTAGTTACACCAGTCCCACAAAAATGCGATTAGATAGAGTTCCTAAAAAGGCCCGTTAATACCCCGTTTGCGGACCACTTTTAAGTTAAGATGGATCAACAACTTTATGTTTTTGAGTAACAGTGGGTTATTCACAAAAAAATGAATAAACTTGTTTTGTGATAGGTTCAAATCGCGTGACCTCTACGAATACTTTTAGTCACATGTTATCATCGATAACTAAGAATTCGTTGTTATCATCATCCGCGGTAGTGTCTATTTGGGGATGCTGCGAGCGCGGGAAAGATAACGATATAGTGAAAGGTTGACCACAATACATAGACCTCGTAATAACTACATATGTCTTTTTATGAGTTTATGAGGCCAAAATGACTTCTAGTTTAATTATTAAGTACCAGATTAATTCCGATTGAACCTTGTAAGATTCATAAAACTGTTTGACTACACCTAATGCACAGATCTTAGCCTCTTAGTGACTTCTTAAATGCACCATCCTAGCCTTACTTAGATCCAGTCCTAGC
>LBNU01014985.1:1880-16396 GCA_014162995.1 Artemisia annua | reverse complement strand
ACCGGGTTTCTCGTCTTTAACCCCTTTACCTGTAACTGACACCAACAACCTTCCGCCAATCACGGCCTCCACCTTTACCACACGATCTCATCCTGAAATAACACCCAACCACCACGCATCAACATCAACTAATCCAAAGCCCATCATTAGCCGCGCCTTTGTCGATGCTAATTACGAAGAGCTAGAGTCCTTGTTAAGGGCTCGAAGGAGGCAAGTTAGAAACACGGAGATGCGAAGAGAGTTGGAATACTCCAGCGATGAATATGACGAGGAGATCGAGATGGAACCGAGGCCTTCGGTCCCTAGGAATCATCACCCCATCCTGCGTATTGGGTCTCCTGCGGGTCGAAGGGTTGGAGGAAGGAATGTAGGCTTTGAGGGAGTCCCCGAAAGAACTCCTACTAGGAGGGAAGGAACTGTTGCCGAGGGCTCTAATGGGAGGAGCCAGCAGAGGGAAATCACGGAGGTAAATCTACATCCACTACTAGCAGCACATCTGGGGAGAACTGAAGGAGGAATTCCGCTGCAGCCCTCCCACGCATCTGGTGTGGGAGGTGACCCAGGTTCAGTCAACACAGGAGGAAGTCTCCCTCCCGTTGGTCTATATCCCCAGTTTCCAACTCAAAGTTATCCTCCAAACCTTTATCCCTCCATGAATGGGCAACCTGGAAATCAGTATCCCTCACAAACTGCCGTACCCTATACCATCCCATGATATACCCTCCGTATACCATGTATAATGGTTATCCTCCGAATGCGAGTACACCCTATCCTTTTTACACTAACCAACCCTCTTCAGGGGTACCCCCTCCTTATAATCCATACCATAATGTTCCCGCGAACATACCACCTTATACCCACTCATACGTAGAGCCCGCAGGCCCTACGACACCTTTTGTAAGATGGATCGAAGACTATCCCTTGCCGGATGGTTTAAAGATGCCTTCACATATAGGTACTTACGATGGGAAGGGGGATCCAGATAATTTCCTGCATTTGTTTGAAGGAGCCATAAGGATGCAGAAGTGGGTCATGCCCGTAGCCTGTCATATGTTTACGTATACACTCCGAGATTCCGCACGTATTTGGTGGAATGGGCAAAAACCGGGAAGTATCATCAACCTTGATGATTTGAAGGCTAAGTTTCGGTCTCATTTCAGCCAACAGAAGAAGTTCACAAGAACGCACCTCACGGTGCACAACATTAAGCAGAAAGAAAACGAAAGCACCAGAAACTTCGTTACTAGGTACACTGACGAAACTCTGCAGATTTTGGGCTTACATGAAGAGCAACGCATTTCTGGCTTCGTACATGGCCTACGCAACCGGAACCTTGTGGAATTCTTATCCACGGATCTTCCGGCAACCTACAAAGGCCTGATGGAAAAAACATACACGTGGATAGAGGCCAAAGAAGTAGCTACCAATGGGACTCCGATAGAGTACAATAAAGGAACGAAGCCGTCTTCGTGGGAGGGATCGAAGAACAAACACAAAAGCAACAACAGGTTTACTCCATACAATAAGGGTCCGAACCCTGGTTTATGGGAAAGCCTGACGAAGTCCCCGAAGGAAATTTTGGCTACTGAGAAGGTAGCAAAGGCCTTCGAACCCCCTCCTCGCATGACGAGCAACGGAAGGAACCGGGATATGACTAAATACTGCCACTTCCATGAGGATTTTGGTCATGAAACGAACAGCTGCAGAGAATTGAAGAGGCAAATAGAGGAAGCTGCCAAATCAGGACAGTTGACACATCTAATAAAAGGCATAAGAAAGGGAAAAGAAAAGGTCGCCGACACTAAAGACTACGTCCATGAGGCTCCAATCCTTATGGTTCGCAGGGGAGGCACGAGTCAGAAAAGAAAAGAAATTGAGGAAGGAACACCCAATGTTGGGGAAGTGACGTTTCCACCCCTAGTGGGTCAACCTCCCTCAGATGACCCTGTAGTCATAAAGGTCCTCATCTTCAACCGAGAAGTTAATAGGGCCTACATGGACTGTGGAAGTTCTTGTGAGATCATATACGAACACTGTTTCCTGAAACTCAAACCTTCCATAAGATCGCAAAGGGTAGATTCGAAGGTACCTTTAGTAGGCTTCTCGGGGGAACACTCGTGGCCTCTAGGGGAAATTTCCCTAGACGTAACCATTGGTGAAGGCCGATTGGCAAGAACGGAAACCCTTACCTTCGCAATCGTAAGGTCAGATTCTCCTTATAATCTGTTGATAGGGAGAACCGCCATGCAGAAGATGGGCATTGTAGTATCCACCATACATGCAGCAATCAAGTTCCAAACAGCCAATGGGATAGGAACCGTACTATCCAATTACAATAAGAAAAGGACGCCGGAGGCGGGAAAGAAGGTTAAAGAAAATCCTCAGGAGCCTCCGAAGGCTATCTTGAGCTGCGGGGACGCCGAAGAACGTATCGTGATACACGAGCTCCACCCGGAGCAAACAGTAGTAATCGGAAAACAGCTCCCTGCCACCTTCAAGGCAAGCCTGAAAAAACTCTTGAAGGACAACAAAGATATCTTCGCATGGACATACTCCGATATGACAGGGGTTCCGAGAAGTCTCGTAATTGATGGCAAGCCTTTCGGAACGGAGCACAAACTCAATGAGTTCAAGCACGTTGAACCTATCAAACAAAAACGCCGAAGCCTTGCGCCTGAGAGAAATGCCGCAGCCTGCAAAGAGGTAGATGAGTTAGTACAGGCGGGTATACTCAGAGAGGTCAAGTACCAAACGTGGGTAGCTAATCCAGTTATGGTAAAGAAAAGTGACGGAGGATGGCGTATGTGCGTTGATTTTACTGACATTAATAAAGCGTGTCCAAAGGATTGTTACCCCCTCCCAGAAATAGATTGGAAGGTAGAGTCCTTATCAGGGTTTCGTCTAAAATGCTTTTTAGACGCTTACAAGGGATACCATCAGATACAAATGGCAGTAGAAGATGAGGAAAAAACGGCCTTCTACACAGGAAAAGGCGTCTATTGCTATAAGAAGATGCCCTTTGGTTTGAAAAATGCAGGGGCAACCTACCAGCGTCTGGTAGACAAGGCTTTCAACAAGCAAATAGGAAGGAATTTGGAGGCATATGTTGACGACATGGTCATAAAGAGTAGGACAGAGGAAGACCTACTCTCCGACATTCAAGAAACCTTCAACCAGCTGAGAGCCATAAATATGAAGCTCAATCCGAAGAAATGTTCGTTCGGTGTTGAAGAGGGGCAATTCCTGGGACACCTGATCACAAAGCAAGGAATCAAAGCAAACCCTTCGAAAGTGAAAGCCATTACTGATCTACAAGCCCCAAAGACATTGAAGGAGGTACAAAGCCTAAACGGAAAACTGGCAGCATTGAGCAGGTTTTTGTCGAAGGGTGCAGATCGATCACTACCGTTCTTTAAGACGCTTAAAGGATGCATGGATAAGAAAACCTTTCAATGGAGTGTTGAAGCTGAAGCTGCCTTTCAAAAGTTGAAGGAGTTCATGGAAATCCTACCAACACTCACAACCCCAATTAATGGAGAAGTACTGTATATGTACATCGCAGCGTCACATGAAAGTATTAGCGCAGTACTCCTGGCAGAAAGAGAAAAGAGGCAAGTTCCGATCTATTTTGTCAGTCGGGTTTTGCAAGGGGCTGAATTAAATTACCCAGAATTGGAAAAGCTAATCCTCGCTCTAGTTCACGCCGCGAGACGCCTCCGAAGGTACTTTCAAGCTCACCCAATCACAGTACTAACTGATAAGCCCATCAAACAAATACTATCGAAGCCCGAGAAGTCGGGGAGGGTATCTAAATGGGCCATCGAATTGGGGGAGCATGAAATAGAATACAAGGGACGAAACTCCATTAAGGGTCAAATACTCGCAGACTTCCTCGCTGAAACTCCTTCCGGGCCAGGGAATGATAAGGAACCTCCTAAGAAGAAGCCTTCGAAAAAAGAGGATAGCTGGAAGTTATTCACAGATGGAGCCTCAAGCTCCGACGGCTCTGGGGCAGGGTTGATGCTAATCAGCCCAGAAGGAAAAGAGTACACTTATGCACTGCGATTCGAGTTTGAGGCAACTAACAACGAAGCTGAATACGAAGCTTTGTTAGCAGGCCTACGCCTAGCCAAAGACATGGAGGTACGCAACCTTTCGATTTTCGTTGACTCGCAACTGGTCGCTAATCAAATCAAAGGCTCCTATGAGGCAAGGCAGTCCACTATCAAACAGTATTTGGATAAAGCAAAAGAAATCCTACAGGGATTTGAATCCTACACCATTGAACACGTCCGAAGAAACCAAAACAAGAAGGCAGATGCGTTAAGCAAGTTAGCCTCCATGGCCTTCGCTCACTTAACAAAAGAAGTCCTGGTTGAGGTGTTAGCGGACAGATCTATCCAAAGAAAGGAAGTATCGGATGTAATATCCGAGGAAGAAACCAATTGGATGACTCCGATAAGAGAGTACTTAATAAGCGGCATTCTACCGGAAGATCCAAAGCTTGCAAGGAAAATCAGAGTCAAAGCTCCTCAATACAGGATAATAGGAGACTACCTCTACAGACGATCCTTCTTATCCCCATGGCTTCGTTGTGTTGGACCTAAGCAGGCTGCAAACATAATCACTGAAGTCCATGAAGGATCGTGCAGTCTACATGCAGGACCCCGCTCCGTTGTCTCCAAAATTATGAAGTTGGGGTATTACTGGCCATCAATGCATAGGGATGCAATGGAAATAATACATAAATGCGAGGCGTGTCAGATCCACTCGAAGGTTCCAAGATTACCTAAGCAAGATATGACGTCTGTCACATCCGCGTGGCCTTTTTCCCAATGGGAAATTGACATAGTAGGACCTCTGCCAGTCGCACCAGGAGGAGTAAAGTTTTTGGACTTAGCTATCGACTACTTCACCAAATGGGTTGAAGCCAAACCTTTGGCATCTGTGACGGGCAGACACATGGAGAAATTCGTATGGGAACACATCGTTTGCCGCTTCAGAGTCCCTCATATTATCATCTCCGACAATGGAAAGCAATTTGCTGAAGGGGTATTTACTACTTTTTGCAATGGTCTAAAAATAAAACAGTCGTTCACATCCGTGTACCACCCTCAAGGTAATGGCCAAGTGGAGGTTACCAACAGAGACATTATCAATGGAATCGAAAGAAGGCTGGGACGAAGTCACCACGGGTGGGTGGACGAATTGCCCCAAGTTCTCTGGGCACATAGGACACATCCCAAGTCAAGTCACGGGGAAACACCTTTCAGCCTTACTTACGGCACGGAAGCTGTCATCCCTTCAGAGATAAGCGTGGAAACGGAGCGCATTATGAACTTTGAGGCCTCGAAAAATGAAGAAAAGCTTCGGGAGAATCTAGATCTACTCGAAGAGCGAAGAGAAATAGCCTCCATCAGAGAAGCTACGTACATGCAGAAGTTGGAAAAATACTACAACAGCAGGGTTCGATCTTGAGAAACATGTCAAAAGGAGCCATAGAGAATTGATTCTACTTCATCAGCATTTTGGCCGCTTTGCACCAACCGGATGGTGCGGATCTCAAGGGTTGTCACATTGGCTCCTTGTTTGAGCTCAATGGGTGTTTCGATAGCATTGGTGGCTAGGTCGGCGAATACTCGTCTCCTACAGGCTGCGTGGCCTCTAGGCGGTGGAGTTTGGTTTTCGAATTAGGTTGTTGGGATCAAGGATGTTACCACCGTTCAATGATGTCGGATGGTAACGGTTACGAACAAAAAGCGAAGAAAAAGATAGACTAAAGGAGGATCCTAGAAGGTAAAATAAAATTCACTAGAAAGGAGTCTAGTGAGTAGACCTAATTAAGATAAAATTTTAACTAAACAATAACTATTCCCCGGCGAGCGGCGCCAAAACTTGAATGCGCGTCGGATTGCAACACCCGCACCTACGACGTTTTACCCTCTCCGAGGGATCTCGAGAAGCTCTGCAATCCCCACCAGGCAGGTGTACGCCATGAGATGTAGTATAGTGAAAGTCGGCAAGTAACCGGGGGGATTGATCGTTCTCAACTCACAGGGAATAAGTGTTCGTTAGGCCTAAAAGCTACTCTAATCTAGGTCTAAGGGCTGGAGGAGATTCTTCTTTGTATTTTTATATTTTTATGAAGCAGTAAAATCTCTGGTTTTAGAGGATAGGGCGGGATAGTTGCTATCAACTAAACCCAAGTTACTGTACTTCTAAAGCTACTTATAGTTTTTGTATTTTCCTTTTGGGTTTTAGAGAAAATCAGTGGGTGGAGAATAGTGATTTACTTAGATTGTCCATCCTCCTCCCCTAACTATCTTTTACATGTAATCTATGTATGATTGACGTTTGCTTGGATGACGGTGTATGTCACTAACAAGTCCGTAGGGAGTGCGTTCCAATTCCATAACTCTATGGAGTTCCTACCTCCACTCTATGACGATACGTCAAGCATCCTATCATGACCTCACCGATAAAGCAATATGCATGAAATACTTACCTTAAAAATCGATAACGCACCCATACGATTCACGTTTCTAAAGTACGTTCAAGCTTGTTACCCGTATAGGAGATTAGCCAGTTTTCTCTAGTCTACGTAGCTCAGATGAAACATTCATCCAAATACAATCACAACATACACATCACATGATAATCAATAGTTAGGTTTCATTAGATCTAAGCAAACACAAAGTAAATTAGCCTAGCATGTTAAAGGAAAGACAAGTACAAGCATAAATCACACAACACATAGACATATTGTATGAATAAAGACTTATCTTGGATTAAACATACAAGTTAGAGGGGTTAGGATACCCTCTAAGGTCACTAATAAACGAATTAGGGTTTAACCCTAAAGTTCTTCACACCAAAATTCGACTCTAGTTCTCCAAGTTCTCTCTTAAAGTAAAGAAAAATCGTTCTATATATATAGAAAACGCGGGCTGACGGCGTCAACCCAATAGGTGACGGCGTCAGCTCGGCGATTAGGGTTTTCAGACGGCCTTCCTTGACGTGGTCATAATTGTTGGTTCCAGATCTAACGGCCTTGGTTGACGGCGTCACCAATTTGCACTACGAACTCTCTGGCCCGTCACGAGTATTTTTCCAATTCTGGACTTCACTTGTTCCTGACGGCGTCACCTTGTATAGTATGACGGCGTCACCTTCTGTAATCTTCAAGGTCTTTTGAGTTTTTGTTGTTTTCCGCACTTTTTCACTCCGAAAACGCCCGAAAATGCTTCTTTTGTGATTTTCCCTTCAAAAGTACCTAAAATGAGAAAAGAAACGACTTTGGGTGAAATCCAAACCAAAAACATACGAATTAGGACTTAAACCGACCCCTAAAAACGTAACATTTTTCGTCTCATCAAGTATGTCCTTCGACTTAACAACGCAAGCAAAGCCGAATACCAAGGGAAGTTGGGACCAATATGGGAAGGGCCTTACGTAGTAGCGGAAGCCTATGGTAACGGAGCCTATAAGTTGGCAACAATCTTTGGGGACGAAGTTGACAAGACATGGAATGGCACCAACCTTCGTAAGTTTTACATATAAGACTTGTGGCTTTTCAGAAAGTTTGTTTACCTCAAGTTTATCGAATTCTTCTCATTCGGGGAAAGAAGCATTAATGGTAGGCGTCTTAGTATTCACTTCATAAAATGATGTAATCCTCCCTGCCCAATTAATGATATAACGAATTTCCCATAAATCTCTTGTTTCGTTTCTTTACAACAAAGATTTATTCAGCCAAGTATTACAAGTCTCAATGTTCGAAGGATGACATTTATGTCTTGTACATGACATCCACCATAATTCACATTGACTTTCCTGAAACGTCTATTGGCATTCGAAGCCATAAGACTATGAGGATAAAGATGGAGTGGGTCGCAACCCTCTGTCAGCAGTTAAATTATACGATTGCTCAAAAATCTTGGTTCAAAGTACACACAATAAGGATACTCATCTACGGTAACTTTAGGTTGTACATTAACGTTATTACATAACGTTGAGAGAAGAAAGACATATATTGAAAGGATGAAATAAATAAATATCCCATGACAAGTAGATAACATAAAAACAAGCATCCTAAAAATCAAAGAAATAAAAATAAAACATGTTCGGAGGGTATAAAAAACCCTCGGAATAAATCATTGCCAACAAGGCAGCATTTATGCATTCTTTGATGAGTGGGGATCTTCTTGATGAGAGGGAGGCCTCGCACCGGAAGCCCTCCTACTTGGAGAAGATGGCTGAATCCTACTAGGCTTCTTCGACAACAGTTTCTCAACGGAAGCTCTTGGATCTTTGGTCACCTTCGAAAGAAAGGGAAAGTCTGCCGTAGCAAATGCATTGCTGGCAACATCATATTCCTTCTCATGCGAAGGACGATAGTAAGGAACCTTCGATAAGATTACAGGTTCCCCAGTCTCAGCAATCTCTTCCAGGGTAGTACATTTCCCATGGAATATAGCAGCATTCACTAAGTTGCCCACCACTTGTCCAACCTCGTCACTATGATACAACTCCATAGCAATATAGGGAATAACCTTGGCCACCACATTTTCCCTATCTTTCTGAAGACCTTCACATCGAAGGTTCAGGGCATCTGTCTCCTGTTGCAATTTGGTATTTTGCTCCAAGAGTTTGTTCTTTTCAGATTTAAGACTTGCACACTTCGACTCAAGCACAGATACTCTCTCTTTTAGTCCAATCGCTTTGGCCTCCTCCATTTTGAGCCTACCACACTCAGCTTGGGCTTCCTTTAGTCGAGTGGCAAGCTTCATGGCGTTGGATCGAAGATCTTGCACAACTGGATTCTTCTCAACATCCTTCGTAGCCCTGTCACATTTTGACTTCAGCTCAGTGATCAACTGCTCCCTATGTTCTTCTCGAACCAAAACAACATTTAACTCTTCTTTAGCATTTTTAACAGTCTGTATCAATTCCCTTGTTCGGCTGTTAAGATGGTTATCTAGAACAGCTTGCCTTGTATAGCTTTTGTCGTGTAGGTCACACAGCTGCTCTATTGACATATTGTCAAGGGTCCCCTTCCAGCGGCCTGGAATAACACCTTCAACCAATCGGTGGCAAGCTTGAGAGTTGGGGAGTTCCTTCGTGTTAGATAAACCTGCACATTGTTGAATTCGGAGTTGTTAAAAGCTTTAAATGAATTTTGTAGTATGTAAGTCGTACAAAGTGCTTACCATGAATGTCCTCATCATCCAAATCTTCGGAGGGATGGGCAACGGCAGCCTTATCTTGCGAGCTCTTCTTCTTCGAAGCTCTGGATAGGAGAGTGGGAATGTCAAGTTTTCTCTTGATTGGAGGCTTTGAAGCCTTCATCTCAGTCCCTTTCCTTTCGCGAACCCTATCAGCTATACCAGAAGTACCAGTATACGGCATGGGGACATCATCAGAGGAAAGTATCTCCACGTCAGGAATAGCCTCGATTGCCAAAGGCACCTCCTCAGCATTAAGTGGAATCACCTCCTCATTCATCGTCGCTGGTTCCAGCACCATGGCATCCACGTCATTATTGTTGACTGAGGTTGAAGGGGAACCTACCCCATAGCTAAATTCCCTAGGATCCTGGGGAATAAAGCTAGCTTCCTTTGCACCACCGGATACGACGAAGTTCCTGAATGCCATTACTGCAATATAAACAGATACATAAATATAATCAGATATGTTATTCATTTATGATAAGTTACATATACATACTCTGGCCATCACAATGGATTTCTGGCAATAAAGGAGATCCTTCCCAATGGTCCACAAGACCAGCCATAAAGAGGATGGGCTCCGGAAATGTTTGCACATCAGTGGGATGTCTGGCAAGACGGTGGTAGAGTGGGTCGTCTCGAACGTTGAGAGGAATTGGATGGTTGAACTTCTTACGATCAAAACAGAATGCTTCATTCAAAAGTGCTGGATATTGCGGAGGTATGATTGTATCTTGTACATAAAAGAATTTCCCTTTCCAATTGGTTATATTTGTAAATGGTTTGGTGATCAGCACGGGCACATCTTCATCATTCCTTTTTGAAAGTGTTAACCAATCTCCCCCGGGACATAGGTTAAGGAAGCCTCGAAGCACATTTAGTGTGGGCTCATACCCATATGCCTTACACATTACTATGTAGGTGGTAAGTTTGGCTAGACCAAAAGGGTTAAATCTTGAAATATGCACCTCATAATATTGTAGCAACTCTAGAAATAACGGATGTAGGGGTATTCTTAGATTTGACCGGGTAAAGGCATGAGTATACAAGCCCACATACCCTTTTGGGGCGTCATAGATGCCCTGAGTATTTTTTGGAAGAATAACTTTGTGTTGTTTGGGTATGGGGTAATCATCTAGAAAGAGGGCTAGGGCTTCTCTTGAAAGAGTACATTTTTGTTGTCTTATAATACGTTTGGCATCCATGCTCATGGATACCTGGTAATACCTAAAGGGCCTAACTACGAGATGGGGGAAGAGTTTACCTTTTGATTGTTGCAGCTAAACACGTCACAGCTCTGTGAAGGTTGCAGAAGAAAAAGTTGTGATTTAGAATTTGAGAATGCACCGGTATTTATATTGCACATAATTATATCCACTCAACACTTTAAATTTTGAAAGATGGTTGAGCTTACCGATAATTATGCCGTTCCATTCTTCTGATTCAACGGATAAGTTATAAGCATGCGCATTTAATGCATTTTTGTATTTCAAAAGTTCCTCTTATCCAATTTTCGAGAATATAGTGAATGCATTGAACTATGATAGAGTTGAAAGCCATATATTTTCATACTAATATCTAACTTTCAACTGGGGGGCTTGATGATGTACCCTCCGATTAGCTCGAAGGATCGCCCTTCGAGTCTGATCGAAACCTACATAATCGAAGGCTCTGGCTAGCCTCCTAAAACTTTCTATGGCGTAAAACTAATCATCAGTGATCTAGTTACCAAGAGGGAATTCGCCAATCGAAGGATTAAGCCCTTCGGGGTATTCTTCGATAAGTTGCAAGGACGGAACAATGCCAAGTCCAAATATTGATAAGACCAAGTCTTACCCACGTCTCCTCTTCCTCCTTAGCTCCCCCGCTAAACCAGGAGGAGTGGGACACTATGCCCTAGCGGTTACCACAAGTCATGGGACGCCCCCATGATCTCCTACAAACGTGGAAACACTCTCCAAGGCTGTTTTCTTCTCCTATAAATAGTCTTGGACGAGTTTCAGTTCTGGTATGTAATCTCTCTCACTTTACTTTACTACATTTACACTTAAACTCTCATACCGATCACTTATTCACACGCCGGAGGTGGTTCGCAGGGTCCAACCCCTGCGCAATCACTTAACGTAGTGTTTTAGTATTTCTTATTTCAGGTTATCTCCAAGCTTGGCGCAATCACAACACCCCTCATTTCCTTTGATCCCCATCGAAGGCCTGGTAGTGCAAATTATTGTACAATCAGAATACATATAGGTACATGCACTTTCCCACATATTTCAAGGGATACGTGGGACGATTTTAGGCTAGATACATCGTATCCCATTTTTGGCGGGAAATGCTAAACCCTTCCCCGACACGCTTGCCGCTAATATTACTAGTCTAGCATCCGTGGTTCATACCTACGCATCCTAGACTGGGGGGACATGATGACGTATAGTCCATATTCGGGTCACGAACCCGATTAATGAACATCACTAACACCCAAGCCCACCACGAGTGGGCTATCATGACAATGATTGGGCTACCATACTGATGGTTTGGGCTCACGAAAGCCCAAACCCAAATACATTATTTATGGTCTAGATAAGGATCTCTTATTTATGGGATAAAGATCCATAGACCGGATAGGCATTATATGCCGAAGAGTGAGGAACACGAAATCTACAAGGATTTCGTGCCTATATAAAGAATATCATAATTCTCGATTAAAGGTACAATTTACAACCCTAACTCTTCAATACAACCCTAAAAACCGATTACTTACTCTCACGCCGGAGGATAAACGTGGGAGACAATCCCACGATAAGCCTAACGGTATTTGTTTGCTTTCTTAGTGCGCAGGTCTAAAGCATTAAGATCTAATTGGTACGAGAATAGGAACCCAAATAAAGAACGTCCAACTTTTGTATCAACATTATACGAATAAATATTCAAAAAAAAAGAAACTTCAAAGAATGTGCATGTAATCAGTGGCATCTTGGTGGAAATAAGTTTAGACAATGTAGATTCATGAGATGATCTCTATCATTCAGTTAGCAGACTCCATTAAATTCTTGGATAAAAGAAGCAAAAGACTCGACGCCGTAATCAAAACAACACTTAATTTGGACCATCTGGGAGCATAGAAACATAATCACCTACACTTTGAGAAGGCCGAGGGCTGAATTGTTAAGGTGGGTTCAAAGTTGCTCATTGTTATGGACTAATAGATGTGAGAAAAGGAAAGTTAAGTGATTTATTGGGTGTGTGACCCAAATTCCACCCTCGGATAATTTGTGTAACTTATTCTCCAAATCTCTAGTATTTTGCTAGTGTTTGTGTTCTAAATAATACACCGTCGTTGAAAAAATCGCTTCAAAATACGTACATATTCCGAAGCAATTATATTTTACGTGCTTAAAAATCGCTTCGAAATGTTAGCTAAATGTTAATTATAATTAAAACGTATATATTTTGCACCTCACTTTCTTGATCCGGTCACCAAACTTATGCAATTTGAGCGTGACATCTCACTCTCTATCACATTTCACCCGTTTTGGTCACCTTCTACTCACCTTTTATCAAAATACTCATTTTAAACAAATATATCTCACTAAATATCCCCCCCCCCACACACACACACAAAACAAATACAAAACATTTACTTTTTAGAAATGCGCATCACGTTTTTTGCACCTCACTTTGATGAGTCGGTTACCAAACTTATGCAATTTAAGTGTGACATCTCACTTCCGTTTGGTGGTCACCATCCACTTGGTACTAATGGTGAACCTGTCACCCACCACTCCGGATGGCCTTAAAAATGTATACACCGCCTTTGGAAAAATCGCTTCGAAGTACATACATATTCCTAAGCAATTATATTTTACGTGCTTAAAAATGTTAGCTAAATTATAATAATAATTAAAACGTATTTTA
Organism: Artemisia annua; assembly: GCA_014162995.1. Lineage (NCBI taxonomy): Eukaryota > Viridiplantae > Streptophyta > Magnoliopsida > Asterales > Asteraceae > Artemisia > Artemisia annua. The sequence goes on along the minus strand of LBNU01014985.1, from coordinate 3,254 downwards.
AAAATGTATATGTTGACGTATATGCCGGAGAGCAGCATACCGGACGTAATGATGATGTGCCGGAGGACACGACAAGCCGGAGGGCATACTGCTGACTGAAAGTCCCAGGTGATTTGACAAGCGCACGTGCACCGCCGCCACCGAGTTTTCAGGGATTTTGTCTAGACAAGTGGGCTGACACCTACGCTACAAGGTAGGCTTACCTCAGCACCCATTGGACAAGTGGGCTGACACCCTACCCCACACAGGTACCAAGGTTGGGTAGTATAAATACTCCAACCATATTTATTGCTCACACCTAACACACACTCACGCATACTTACTCTCATTTAATTCATATACCTTTCGGTCTTACACACACACTTACTCTCACGCCGGAGCTTGGTCCTGGGACAACACCCGGTGCGAGCTAACGTGCGCGTTCTCGCTAGAAGGAAGGGGAACGGATCTTTGCTTCAACAAATTGGCGCCATCCGTGGGACCCGTCGCTCAGTCTACCCCAGGCTAAACGATGACCGGTCCTCTTTTCCGAACTCCCCTTAATCAAGACGGGGGAGAGGGATCGAATAACAACGAAACAGACCTTAACACCAACAATGAACCACCTAGCCTGGAGGACACAATCCTCCAGCATGTAACAACCCTCAAGGAGATGATCAGTAAGCACAACGCCCTGGGAGGTAGTCTCCTAAAGCCGATACGACTCGACTTTGGAGATGAAGAAGACGGAGCGAGAAAGGGCAAGGGCAAAGAAGCGGAGATAGTAGATAACGAGTTAGATAAACCCTATAAAGAAGCCTTTCGGTCACCATTCACCCGCAGAATAGTACAATACACTGGAAAGAAATACACCATGCCTGGGCATTTAAAATTGTATGACGGGGCATCTGATCCGGACGGGCACCTCACCCGATTTTCAAGAGCGGGGCAGCAAGGGGAATGGCCGATGCCCGTGTGGTGTCGAATGTTTCAGCAGACACTCGACGGCGCCGCACAAAGTTGGTTCAGCCGTTTGGACCCTGGCAGCATAGATTATTGGGAAGAACTAAGGGAACAATTTTTGACTCGTTTCTCCCTCAGACAGAAAGGGATAAAGGATCCAACGGAGATTACCAAGATAACCCGAAGGGCCAACGAGACACTCCCGGATTTCAAAGAAAGATGGACGGATGAAGCCAGTTATATTCAGGGAGTACCGGAGATCATGCGCATCTCTTCTTTCATGAATGCGCACAAATGTCCGGACCTTGCAGAGCGATTTTCTGAGCAGGTACCCCGTACCGTCAAGGAGATGTTCACCCGGGTAGATGACTTTGTAAGGTCAAGAGCAGCATTCCGAAGCACAGAACTACCGAGAGGGGAGACACAAGAATA
>LBNU01014983.1:23217-55569 GCA_014162995.1 Artemisia annua | reverse complement strand
GTTGTTATATCTGTTCACTGGGCTTTTTAAGCTCAGCCGCGTTTTCTTTCTCCCGCGGCAGGTTTTAGAAGGAAGCTGGGTTATGGGTGAAGAGTGCAATTAGGAGCTTTTAGAGAGGAATTGCTTGATGAGTTAATATTGGTTCTGAAGATGCTTTAGATTAGTCATTTTGTACTTAGTTCTGATATTGTATTCCTTTATCATGGAACCTTTTGTAACTCTTGTATCCATTTGTATTATTAAAGTTTATGCTTGTGTTTGTTCTGATTGACACCATGAATGTGACACTTTAGCCCTTGTCGGGTTGGGGTGTTACAACATTACTCTTTAAGAAAAACTTTAAAACAGAGTGTTAGTTCAGTGTCTTTGAGTATACAAGTTAAATAGAGGATTAATAGATAAGATTTTTCTGTATATGTGTATTTTTTTTCTTTTCTCTTTTATAAAAAAGGTTATTTCGACAAACTTAATTTGTATTATATAAGTACAAATACCATGCATCTCATGTTAAATTGTTAAAAATTTAGCATATTAAAATAACTTTTATCTTGAAAACTTAATACTAATATTCTTTGAATGTTTTACGAAAGGGAATTGATATGTACACGGTAATTTTTGATAGGTACACCGTACACATACAAAGTTCGTTAAATGACTATCGTACCCTCACTAGCTTTCTTCCTATTCGTATTTCCTTCTCCAAAGTCAAATTCCACATGCCAATGTTTTCCACTTCTCCCTCTGTTCTTCGTTTCAAATTCCACTATTGGACTAAAGATTTGAGTGGAAGATTAGATTAAAAAAAAAAGATTTATTTAAATGAACTTATATTAAAAATCTCAAAAATCTTTGAGAAACAATAATTGTTAACATTTTACTCGGTGCTGAGATTGAGGATCGAAATAATTGTTAACAATAATTGTTTTTTAACAAGTTGCTACTGATTTGGATCGAAATAAACACAGCTTTGATTGAGGTCCGACATAACCATTAACGGTGCTTAGGGGCGCTAACGACTCCATTATATCTAAGATCATCTGAGCCGATCAATATCGACTTCTAATAAACATAATACAAAAAAAATTGGAAAACTTAAATCTTAAGTACTAAGCTCAAACTAAAACTGTTATACGGCGAAATGAGTTTTTGAGGCAAATTTTCTGATTTTCAGTGTAGCCAATCGGTTGCTATTTCAACCTCAAAATGTGTTTGATTTTTATTGATCCTAATTTTTAAAATAACAAAACACTAATTTTAGTTATGGTTGGAGGATGAAATTTACGGTAGTGGGAACTGGAAATCAAGGCGGAGAGGAGACGGAAGGTTGGTTCCGTTATTTAGGAAAATAAAATAAAGAATACTGCAAGTTAAAGCAAGCAAGGTTATAATAGTCATTTAACAATTTCTTTTATGTGTACAAATCAAATCCTTCCGTGTACATATCATCAGCCTTTTCGAAATTAACACATGTCGCCAACTAATTCCTTAAATGATTTTCTAATTACAACTTTTTCAACTACTATATATACAGACATAAGACATACAGAATTGCAAATTCACATTCTAATTTTTTTGAAGGAAAATAAAAATTACATACTAAAAATTACACCCCAATTAAAAAAAAAAAAAAAAAAAAAAAAAAAAAAAAAAATCTCTCCAATTTAACCTTATATAAATAGGATTACAAAATCACATTAGACATATACAACTAATTAAATTTTGTTTTAAAAAATATGAAAAACACTGTTGAATTGATAGAATAGTTGGAATCATATTTTACAGTAAATCGCTTATGCATTCTCGTTGTTGGCATATATACGTGTATGTTATACTATATCTCATTTCACAATGACATTTTTGTTTTAAGGATATATATTTGTAAGATTATACTTATGTTGATATCGTAACTATTTTTGACAATGACATTTTTATTTTAACATACATGTTTGCGACAGCGGGAATGGACTAGTTTTATAAAAGTTATTTACAATGATACTCCTTCCGGTTCAAAATTATTGTCATAAGAGAGAAATCACAAAATTTAATAAAAATGGGGTCACTCTAAATCTCAGCCACTAAAAGAGATATTCCCCTAATATATTCTCTAGTTTTTACTTAAAAAGGAAAGTAATCAATTATTTTGAGACATCCGAAAAAAGAAATGTGGACTATAATTTTGAGACGGAGGAAGTGGTAAAAATGGTCTGACATTAAAACAAACCACTACCACTACTAGACCCAGTGGCGGCGATTAGCATGTGCAAGTGGTGCAACCGTACAAGGCCCCTAAAAAGTAGTTGAATTTTTAGTGTTTTTGCGTAATATCAAAGAAATTTTTATTTTAAAAAATACTTAAACTTTTCGTGATTTATTAGGGCCTTCGTGATTTCGCACCGGGCCACCTAAATCGATAGGACCGCCCTCACTAGACCATGTTATTAAAGGGAAAAGTTATACGAATACGATGAATTTAACTATGAATCTATGAATTTAAAAATGACCAAGTTGTTATACGAATATTTATGAATTTATTATCATTAGTTACTCCGTATTTCGGTAACTATGAATTTAATAATGATAAATTACGCAGGCAATGATAGTTACATCAACTGAAAAAGCCATACTAATCTCCAAAGACCAAAGTCTCTTGTCAACCTAGAATCCTCGTGAAGATGGATAAAGAAGCTTCTACCTATCTCTTGATATACACATATTATCCTTGAACTTTCAAGAAATTTCTAACATACACTAAATCCACCATCTCCCACTATATATAAACCTTAAACTCCATCAAACAATCACCATCACAACATACAATACAACATATCTAACCAACGTTACAACCATCAACTTAAGTATATACCTTTGCAACATGAAGACAATAATACTATCAGCAATATTCCTATACCTATTCATCACCACACAATGCACCGGATCTCTATTATCATTATTCAAAAAACCTCAAAATAATAATGATCCTTTCGAAACCAGTTCACTATCTGATCTCATTACGTCCGATATATTCACAAACCCTTTTAAAGAGCTAGAACACATTCCATTCGAACTCGAACGTACAGACGAAGTAATCATCCCACCAGCCAGAGTCGACTGGAAGGAAACAAATGACATGCATGTCATCACTATGGACGTCCCTGGGCTTAAAAAGGAAGAGCTCAAGATTACGGTTGAGGAGAATCGAGTTTTACGAGTTACGGGAGAACGAAAAAGAGAGACCGAGGGTGGTGAGAAATGGCACGTGCATGAAATATTGCATGGGAAGTTTTGGAGACAGTTTAAGTTACCTGAAAATGTAGACTTTGATAAGGTGCATGCTAAGTTGGAAGATGGTGTTTTGGTTATTTCCATTGGGAAGTTGTCGCCCGAGGTAAGAAAAGAGTCGAAAGTGGTGCCGATTGGCGAGTCGTCGGAGAAGATGTCGTTGGCTGAGACAAAATCGGAACTTTAAGTGTTGTTACATGATAAAGTGAATGTGAAATGAGATAATAATGTACTAATAACTACATATAGAGAGCATGTGATTGTCTAATGCATGTATTAAGTTGATTTTGACACTGTTGTGACTATATTGTTTTAAATTCGAATCACGTTTATGTTTCTTTTGATATTTGTGCTGCTGTGCCGTTTCTGATATGATGATGGTCTTGGAAGCGCGCACACCTTTTCCTTGATTGTACACTTGCTAAATGGCGAGGATCGGGGAACGCCCCAAAATTAATCCTACATGATTAAATTAGTACAAGTGAATAAGACCAAGTAGATCAGAAGCCCTTTCAATACTATTTTTAAAGGGTTTCTTTGTCATCTTGTCAGCAATACAAGATTCGCATTTATCAAATGATTCATCATTGATCTTTTCTAAAAGCCCATCGTGTTGCAGCTTTTTCATACGAGTCTTGCCAATGTGAGCAAGTCGACAATGCCAAAGATAAGAAGAATCCAGACCTTTCTTGATTCTCTTATGGTTGATGCTATACATTGAATTATTATTGAAAGCATTATTATTATCATTCATGTCCAACTCAAAAATACCATTCACAGCAATTGCATTAAAATAAAAAACACCATTTAAAGAAACTGAAATTGCATTGCTTGAAATAGTATGATGATAACCAAGGTCTAACAAACATGAAAAGGAAATTACACCTCTAACAATTGACGGTGCATAATGACAATTATTTAAAGATAGTNTCTTATGGTTGATGCTATACATTGAATTATTATTGAAAGCATTATTATTATCATTCATGTCCAACTCAAAAATACCATTCACAGCAATTGCATTAAAATAAAAAACACCATTTAAAGAAACTGAAATTGCATTGCTTGAAATAGTATGATGATAACCAAGGTCTAACAAACATGAAAAGGAAATTACACCTCTAACAATTGACGGTGCATAATGACAATTATTTAAAGATAGTACGAGACCCGAAGGTAACACTAAATTAAATACTCCTATAGCTTCAACTCTTGCAGGCGCTCCATTACCAACGTGCAAGAATTGTTCTCCATAGGCCAGCTTTCTCTCCTTTCTAAACCCCTGCAAAGTATTGCAGATATGAATTCCACAGCCCGTATCATATACCCATGAATGCAGTTTATGAGATAAAGAAAATAATTCAATCATAAAGAACGCACCTGATGAAGAACTGGGTTGACCAGTCTCACTCTGCTGCTTCTTTTGTCGCAAGTCATTTATGTAGAGCTCACAATTACGTTTCCAGTGCCCCACTTAATGACAATGGTGACAAGCCTGTTCCTTCTTCATTGGAGGATTCGCCTTAGGCTTCTTGGGTTGGTTTTGATTCGCCTTTGGATTTGGTTGATAAGCCAGAACCTGCTTGCTTTTGTCAGCCTTACCCTTACCCTTGTTCACATGCGATTTTTTCTGGATCATACCCCCTTGAATTGCCAACACTTGCGGGCTAGGTGCTTTGCCCTTAGTAGGTAGATGCCTTTCATAGTCATCAAGCAATGCGAGTAACTTGACAACTGTCTTCCCCGAGCAGTGCATGTTCCAATTTTGCACAAAACCAGCAAAGTCCTTGTTAAGGGATCTGTTGATTAAGTGAACTTGAACATTGTCAGGGTAGACAAATCCGACTCTGTAAAGTTGATCAAAGAATTCTCTCATCTCATTTACATAGTCTTCAACTGGCTTTCCATCAGCATGCTTGCAGCTGTGCAGTTTGTCAAGAGACTCATACAGTTCAACTGCAGGAGTTTTCTCGTAACGCTTCTTGAGCTCATCTATCATGTCGAACGGAAAATAATGCTCAAACTTCTTTTGCATTATAGGTTCCATACTTTGAAGCATCAAACAACCGACTTCATTGTACTTAGCAAGTTCGACTCTCCATTCAGCCTTTTGTTCATCAGTAACATCGTTACCTGTAGGCTCCTCAGGACAAGGGGTCTGCAAATAATTGAGCTTACCGGTCGCTCTCAAGACAATTCTGAGCGAACGGTGCCAATCATTGAAGTTTTTCCCAGTCAATTTAGCTCTTTCAAGATGGTTCTTGAAAGCAGCAAACATGGAGTTTTCGGGTTGAGCCATTTCTACAGAAAGAAAAAGTTCAAACATTAGTATTTTCGATAAGAAAATATTTTCAAGCAAACATAATACCCTTGGAAATATTCATATAACCATCTTAGTTTCTTGAAAATCTAGGATCCAACTTTTCATAATTTCACTACGTCAGTTGATCTGCCATATAGTGAATCTTTATAAAAGATGGTAATCTGTCGAACAATAATTGGCAAACAAGTTTTCCAATTCCTAGAAAATTTATGGGATTTACTTCAAGTTATCCCATCTCATGCCGTAAGCTCTAGGTCTCACGCATCAACTTACTTAAGTCGACTAACTTAGAGACTGCAAATTATCCATGTGAGGTCTCACGCTCACTCGGAAATTTGCCTTGTCCTTAATCTTTGGCCTAGGTCTCACGCATACCAAAGAAAAATTCCAAGTGCCCCTTATAGTTAGATGGCATGTGACTTAAATTTTAGGGTATTTAGTTTTTGATGTGTCAAAAACATGTATAAAGATGCATGCACTCATCTTTATGACATAAAATTTTACAAAACAATTTTTATAAATCCAATTCATTAACGCGAGCATGATCATCAAAGATTTAATTGAGGCGTTGAGAAACTTACAACATTGCCTTAAGGTGCTTCGTACAATAATGTTTCAAGATGACACACAGGCGAGCGTAGAGACAGAATGGAGTCTCTCTAAGGTCACAATTTAATGCGAAACCAACTTATACCTCACTTTATATTGTGCCATTGAGCCTTGAAAGGCATTAAAGTACAGTCGCACCAATCAATCAAACGTTTATGAAAGCTCAAAACTTGATTTCACCATTATTAGTCCAATTAAATTTTTTCTTTTGAAAACTACCCTTGTTATTGCTTACAATTGAATAAACACGTAACAAGTAATTTAAAAGAAAACACATAATCAACTAATAAATAAATAAGACGGTGAAAACACATAGCCGCATGCAAGCTTAATTAGATAAAACCCTAATTAAAACAATTCTAGGTTTAGAATGTGTAACACATAACAAACAAATTGATTTTAATTATAACTGGAGTCTTCCCCAATTTTAGATCTATCTAATTATTATGTGAAACATATACTTGCATCTAATAAATAATCCATGACTAACATGCATGTTTCGTCATGGATTCATGCATAACAATTACCATATAGCACATCAATATGTAACAAACCTAGGGTTTCTATCCAATTTTATTAATCAATTTAATCAAAACACAAACCCTAAAACATGTTACAAACCTAGGGTTTCTAATTAATTACTAATCAAATTAATTAATTTAAACCACAAACCCTAATTAGGGCTAATAGAAAAATCGACCCCCCCATAAATTAGGGTTAGGGTTTAATTTTTCACAAAAATTTAAAGAAAACCCTAGAAACAATAACATGTCAATATAAAACAATCAAAGATACGTTTTTTATTGGTTTTAGTAAGCAATTACATGTTATACATGGCTCGTGATGCCACTGTTAGAATTTTACAATTATGACTATCATAATAAATACTAATATCAAGTAACACATAGATGCGGAAGCGTATGATCATGTATAACAAATAATAGGCAAGTGTAGCTGAAATGGCACACGTTAGTTTGGTGAGAAGATTCCGTACCAAAGGTGTTTTGGCGACTGCGTTAGCGACACCACAGAATTTGATGTTGGCATTGGACCGAGAGATAACGTGTTGTCGTTTGGAACTCCATAAGATGAGGTTGTCATCGAAGAAAACATAGCAGCCAGATGTGGATCGTCGTGTGACAGCCCAGTGTATATGCGATGAGGTGAAAGGTAGGGGATGCTTATAGCTGAAGACCTTGGTCCAAAGCCCCACAAACATACCGACATATCGAAGTATCCATTTTAGGGAGGATAAGTGTAGCTCACGAGGGTCATGCATATACAAAAAGACATCCTGAAATGCATACGATAGGTCTGGTTGAGTGAAGGTTCTACCGAAGAGCGCCAGCTAAGCTACGGTATGAGGTAGGGTCCGATACGGCGATACCGAGTCTTCATCAGGACTGGGATGGTAAAAAAACCTGAACTCGACGGGGTAATTCTTAACCCGAACTAATTTGAGTGGGGCGGGGCATGCTTATCGTATTATGGGGCGGGTTTGGAGCGGGGAGCGGGTTATCGGGCAGCGCACACTCTAGCTTTCTATTTTTATTTGCCCCACTCTATTGTACAAGCAGGTAAAGTATACCACATATGCAAATATATCTATACTTATATAGTATTTTTGTTAGCTTTTACTTTTTACGTAATAAATAAATATTTTTCAAATATTGTTAGTTTTTTATCTTTGTAAGATTGCAAAATTGTGACTATAGAAACTTGCTTAATGTCATATTCTTAAGTTTAATTTTTTGCGGTGTAATTTATCATTATTTATGTATAATACTATCATTGAAAACTTAATAAGGCTTGTTTGTAATTAATTATTAATAGGTTTTTAATTCTTCAAGTTATTGCTTATAGACAAAAAATAATAATAAACGTGAAATGGTGTGACTTTGGTCGCGAATTGCACCCAAAAAGGATACCCATTAAGATCCTAGATTAGTACGGGGCGAGTTTGGGGGAGCATCGCGCCCTAACGGGGCGCCCTGATTAGATCCAGATTGGGATCGAGGCGGGTTTGGGGAGAAACTTTGGTAATCAAGTTTGGGGATGGGCGTCCCGTCCCAAACCCGCCCCGCTGCAATTTAGCAATTTAGCATGCTAGCTCGTTCAAGAATCTCACGAGCATAGGTGGTCTGTGACAAAAATAATCCAGATGAGGTATGCTGAGCCGAAATTCAAAAAAAAATAATTAAGTGGCCCAAAATCGGTCATGAAGAACTCATTATGTAGATGAGATGACCCGCTGAAGTAAAGTATCATGTCATCAACATAAATAAGACTGACATTCACGAGAATAAGTTTTATGTTAAAGTTTGTTAAAGTTGTTCTTGAAAGTGGACTAGAAAATGGGCTTGTAATTATGCTAAAGTACTTTAACAAATCGTATGATGCAAGCAACTAAAGAACACATCAACAATGAAACAACCTCAACCACCATCACCAAAATGTCAAAATTTCTAAACAAAATCTCTTACACATCAATCACAATAGCCACAATAACGCTCTTCTTTATCCGAACACCCCCTCAAACCTGCATTAATCCCATAACACACCCAAAATCATCATGCGAATCGTCCCAACGTCAGATCACAACATTCGATCACATCCACCGCCGTCTCTGGTCCATTTCCACGTGGAAAAAATCTGTAAACTCGTATACAACACTCTTTACACACATTCAAACGTTAACTCGTGTTTTGAATGATACAAATGCTTTGATCATGTCTGCGGGTGGCGGGCAGGCTGTTATGGCGTTGAGAGAGATGGGAGTGGTTGATGTTACGGGTGTTGAAGTGGTCGAAAGTTTGCCGTTGGTTGTTAGAGGTGATCCGCATCATTTGGAGTTTTTTGATGGGGTGTTTGGATTTGTGTTTAGTGCTAATTTGGATCAGGCTTTGTTTAAGGAAAAGTATGTCAAGGAGATGGAGAGGTGTGTGAGAGATGGAGGTGTGCTTGCTGTTTGTGTGGATAGCGAGGTGAAGGAAGTTGTGGAGTTGTTTAGGATGTCGAGGTTTTTGTTAGCAGAGAATGTGACTTTGGTGGGAACGAAAATGACTATGGTTGTTATGGAAAGAGTTGGAGGTGTTTCTTGATGTCTTTAGAGGTAGTTTTTGTGTAAGTTTAGTGACTATGGTTGCTATTTGTTGTATATGTTATTCAGTGTTTATAATACATAAATTATAGTCAAAACTGTTGCAATTGTGTCTGCTTAACAATGAGTACCCGTAGTATTGATGTGGCAACCGTTGTTTGTCCCATCCAATGATTAGAATTGTTATGACCTTTAAAAGTTGAGTAAACGTAGTTCGTTGAATTGAATATTTGGTAATAGTAGTTAGGTTGATTTTGAATGGATTATTAATGGTGTTATTGTGAAGAAGAATGTTGCAAGGTATCAAATTTATGAGCTAAATAGTCTAAGCAGTCGATGTTGATGTTCAAATTTCTAATGTAGAAAGCTTGATTCTTGAAATAGAAATGCATCTCTCGGTGATGATATTCAATGTTTATAACAACATCTACATTCTTTATTTTCATCAAGTTAGTACTAATGTTAGTAAATTTGTTTTATATTTTATGAGTTTTGAACTTTTGATCGGCATCATGATGTTACAGCAATGATGGTTGTGATGAATATAATTGGTCATACGTGGTTTATTTAAAATTGATTGTGTGATACTGAAAAACAAGAAACGATAATTTCTTTCTACAAAAAATTGATGAGTTGCAATTCTTTCATTTTGAGCTATAAAGGCCTGTTTAGTGGATGTATTTTTCGAGATTGTGAAGTACGTAGTTAGCTCTGCTCTTGAAGTAATAAAGGCATCTTTATTAGCATACATTTAGACATGTTATATCTTCATATTGTGGAAGATTGGATGAGATCACAATAAGCGCTCAACAGACAGAATGAGTTAGAGTCATCTGTGGCTGCTACTCTTGGTTCTATTAGTCGATATATTAGTTAAGTTTGTATTAGGCCCAGTTGTATTGTATAGGCCTAGCCCATGGATTGTATCTCTAGAATAATCTCAATTGTATTATATAGTGATTGTATTCATTAATGATAAATTGATAATCAAGGGAAATACACCTTCCAATAGGTTCTCGGCTGGATTTGAGTTACTAGCATGATTTTAAAGGTGGTGAGATGGTCAAGATATACAAATGCTAGTTAACCATATAAACGTGTTAGCTGTGTCCTTATGTGGCGGACAGGCGGTTAAGGCGTTGTGAGAGGTTGAAGTGTTGATGTTACAGGTGTTGAAGCGGTAGAACCGTTTGCAAGCTGATCTGCCTGATATGCTTTTTTTTTTTATGGGGTGTTTGGATTTACATTTAGTGGGTGTTTAAATCAGGCTTTGTTTCTCTCAATGTATGTTAGGGAATTAGAGAGGTGTGTGAGAGATGGAGGTGTGATTGCTGTGCCTTTAAGTTTGTGAGGGGTTGATGGTGTGACGGAACTTATTCGGCTGTTTAGGGTGTCGATGTTTTTGTTGGCAGAGAATGTGATGTTGGTGGGATAAAAAATGTCGATGGTTGTTATGGAAAGAGTTGGAGCTGTTTCTTGGGGTTTTGGGAGGTAGTTTATAAGTAAATTTACCGTAAATTATCGTTTTATGAAATTGCACTCTTATCTGTTGTAAATGATGTTTAGTGTTCATAATACATTAAATAAGGTTGAGATTATTTCGGCTGTCTTTGCTTGTATATGAGTTTTTTGTAGCTACTTACTGATTGTATCATGGGATTAGAATGATAATGTTATAGTAGCAAATTGTTGTTCATCGCACCTAACCCTGAACAGTCAAATAAATATAGTTCTTACCATTTGAAGTTGTGATAACCAATTTACCATTGGTTGTCCTCAAGTTGGAATGATCAACTTGAGTCTAAGGGAGTGTTTGGATGTGCATTTTGAAAGTGTGTAATTATTGTGAACAGTAAAATAAATATAGTTCTTACCATTTTGCAACTTGAGGTCACAATAATTACACACTTTCAAAATGCACATCCAAACACACCCTTAGACTCCTGAATCAGTAGCAGACATTCAGACTTCTTTCTCTTGATTTAAATTTGATAAACGTACCGAGGGCTGCTTGAAAGGATCGCTAATGAAGAGATTGTGAAGAAAAAAGTTAACATATTTTTAGCTAAAAAAAATGCCTAAAATTAGTGAAATTTACTGTTCTAAATGTAAAGTACTGTTGGTTCGATAAGTAGAAACTGCATCTCTAATAGACTTCTACACATGTTATATCTTGATACTGCGTGATGAGTATTGCTTTTATGTAGATAGAATCATAAATAGAGCTCAAACAAACCAAATGAGTTAGAGTCATCGGTGGCTTCTACTTTAGGTTAATCTAATGACCACCTCAAAGTAGCTCTTTAGTTGGGTGAGTAACTGGTTCCGTGTATTATGCCTAGACCAGGGGTTCCCGAATCTATTTGGTTAGTATTCACTTTTCACACACATACTTCAAATATTTGCTGGATGTTGTTCTAGCATGATTTTAGAGGTGGTGATATGGTAGGGATGGGAAACGGGTCAAAATGGGTTGATTTTGAAATGAGTCATTTTTTAGCATGGCTTGAAATGGGCCCAGACGGGTTGAGTTTACCAAGGATATTATTACATTTAATATATACAGTAAAATCTGCGAGTAAATGTAGTTTAAGATGTATGCATTAAGGATTGACTTTGGGTTACTTCTAACCTGTTTGACCCATTTGACATGTCCCCCTTCAGCTTCTTACTGATTTTATCATGTTCGTGGGATCAAATAGCAATTCCAATTTTTATGGGCTAAAATATGCTTACAACTCCGACAAAACAAGTTTTTGCTCAGCCTGGGAATAAAGAGTAAACGAGGACCTCATCAAGTCTTACCTTAGCTGAATGTAAAATGTTAAGTTACGAAGTATCTCGGCTGTTACAAAACCTGCTATTTCAGTATCAGTTATAACTGAACACGTAATTACAGAAATCCGAAAGACTTTAATTACAAAACAAACAAGAAAAATTGTACACACCAAATGATCTGAACCCAATGAAGGAAAAAACACGAAAAGTCACTAATATGAGTATCATCCAGACATACTAGAGAGTTCATCATCTATATTCAAAGGCCGAGCAATTCCATGAACAACAAAATTCTTAGACGAAAACAAATCAGGTGCAGTTATTGCCACCCCATTAATAGAAACCGCATGAGAAATCTTCGAACTTTCAGTAATCTCAACATGTTTACCCGCAACAAGTGTTCTCAACGATGCACCAGCTGACAAACTCGCCAACTGCTTAAAAGTACGTCTCTCAAAAACTATATGAGACCTCATGAACTTATCCAACAAAGGCGACGACATAGCCATCAAAGCAACATTCGGAGGTGTAAAAATCGTCACAGAAACCAAATCAGGAAAATCCTTAACAATCCTATCAGTCACTGAATTCAACCCAATAGCAAACGCCATAAAACCCGACGAGCCCAAAAACTTAACCACTTTCCCCCATTCATCTTTACCATTATTCTTGTTTTGACCCGTTTCACACACAGCTAAATTTATACTTTCCTGTTGACGATCAAACGAAGCAAAAGAACCCGCAAGACCATGAATAGTAACCAACCCTTTAACAAACAAATCAGGATGAGTAATCAACACATTATTGATTTCAAGCACACCTCTCTTGGCATCACTTTTCGTTATCCCGACACTTTTTCTTAGCACCAACGTAGGCAAACACGTCGTTGCCGGCTTCCTAAGCAAATCTTGCATAGTCAATTTCAAAGGACTAATATGATAAGCAAGAAAATGCTTCATCATATAAGGAGGTAGTGATAAGTTCGAGATAGCGCCATCAGGGACAGCAAATATCGTCGTTTGTGGAGTTGATAAGAAAAGATCTGGTGAAATATGGAGAAATGTAGCTACGAAGTTGAACCCGTTGGACCGGAGTAAATGTGAAGCGTTTGATCTGAAATCTGTGAATGAGGGGTTGTTTGAGTTGTGTCGGGTTTCGTGGTGGTGTGAGCGAAGTGTGGCGGTGATTATTACGGCGAGAACCATTGATGCTGAGGTGAAGAATACTCCTTTGCCCATTTTTGTGTGTTTGGTTTTGGTTGAAGAGTGAGTTAGTGAATTGAGAAATTTAGGCGGGAAACGGTTAATATTATTATAGTTATCTTATTGTAAAAGACCTCTGATTAGTCCACCAAGTTATTATATACTACTAGAACTGTACTCGCGCAATGCGGCGGCGGGTATCGTGTGATTATATTTTGTGTTATTTAGTTATACGTTTAGTTGTATTTACGCTTTATAAGTAGAGATATTAGAGATTGTTAAACCAAATAATTTTAGTTTGAACAACCAACCGATTCCTAACAAACTTCTTAACCAACTTGCTCCCTAACAAATTAATTTTGAAATCTTTCCATAATAAGCAAGAAAAAGTCTGAATTTTAAGTCTTTCTAATTATAGAATAGTCCAAAATGCATTATAATGTAGTATAGATATAGATATTGTTCTTCGGTAACTTGTATATTTATATTATCCGTGAATTAGTTACTTTTAAACGACAACTTACTATCTCACGATATATATACTACAAATTTATCTCATCTCGCATAATATAAAGCACAATTAGTACACAAGCCTTTTGGTCATGAATTAATCATATAAGCTAGTATAGGTATTATATATTAAAAGGAATTATTTGTTTTGATGTGTTAGCTGATGACGTATAGTCTACACCGGGTCATGAACCCGTTCGGTAAACAATACCGGTGGAGATGTGTTGGTGTTGGTGTTGATGTTGGTGTTGCGGTAGGTTTGCAAGCTGATCTTGATATGCTTTTTTTTTTTATGGGGTGTTTTGGATTTACCATTTAAGTGGGTGTTAATCAGGTTTTGTTTCTCTCATGTATGTTAGGGATAAGAGGTGTGTGAAGAGATGGAGGTGGTGATTCTGGTGCTTCTTAAGTTTGTGAGGGGTTGATGGTGTTGACCGGAACTTATTCGGCTGTTTTAGGGTGTCGATGTTTTTGTTGGCAGAGAATGTGATGTTGGTGGGATAAAATTCGATGGTTGTTATGGAGTGGAGCCTTGTTTCTTGGGGATATAATATGAGAGAGGTTAGTTATAAGATTATAACGATAAAATTGGAGTGTCTCTGCTGACGTTTGCGGCCGTTTTTATGATAATTCTCTCTGCAGCTTCTGAGAGTATCTGTCCTTTGCTTTCATTGTGGAGATTATTAGTCGTCTGTCTCCACTCACGAGATCGTTCATCATTATAAGGGTTTCTTTACATTTAGTATAGATTCCGTCTTGCTACCTTGTGTGTTGTGAGTATACTGATATTTTTTTTCGTCCCGACTACTATACTATCGAGCGGCCTTATCTATGCGCGCACGGGAATTGCCAGAAAATTCGAGGGTTGGAGTATGTTTAGTGCGCCTGCGCATACGTTTGGTTGGTTCATGCTACCTGAAGTCATAAATATAGTTCTACATTTGAAGGTTGTGATAAATTTTAATTGGTTGTTCAAGTTGGATCGATCAACTTGAGGTTAAGGGAGTGTTTGGAGTCATTTTGAAAGCTGTGTAATTTTGTGAACAGTAAAACTATATAGTTTGACATTTTGCAATTGAGTTTCGTCCTCTTCATCCGAGTACTGCGAGCAGGAGGGGTGCCCAGCCTGGCTTTAGCGCTGATGGCGCCTTTTGTTGTTACCGTCGCACTTCATGGCAGAATGGAGAGTTCTCCATCGAAAGTCGTAGATCGACTTCGTAGCCCTCTTCTCCCTCCTCCTCTTGTAAGAGAACGCTCAGAGTGTCAAAGTTCTGAGCTACAAGAGTTCTCACCCTGTCATCTGCCGGAGGTGGAATATCCTCCATGCAGGGGTATCCTCCAAGGTGGCGCGAAGTGGCCTTCCCCTACTCAGGCGCGTTGAGTATGTGCGTCCATCCGCAACGACTGGTGTTGGTGGGAGTTGTGAAGGGTTGTGTGAAGTCACTGCTGTTTGGATCGCTGTGATCACCTCAGCAGGTCCTTCCCTTGTTGGGGGTTTTTGTGGTGCCTCCACCTCAGGTTGGGTTGGCCCACTGTTGTCCCAGTGTTCGCTCAAGGGGAAACGTCAGAGTAGTTCCTCCTTGGAGCATTCATTCCGCGACTTATCTGTGTTGCGGATTCGCTGATTTTTGTGCTTCGTCCATACTAGGTCTTAGTTGATTGTGTCCCACGGATGGCGCCATTGTTGTACAAAAGTTGGCTTTCCTTGTTTGGGTTCCTTCCCTCCGTATGCAATTTGCTTGATAATCGTCTGGAAACCTGCGCACTGTAAATAATAAAACAAACACCGTTAGGCTTATCGTAGGATTGTTTTCCCCCGATTATCCAATCCGGCGTGAGAGTAAGTATCGTGAGTTTAGGGTTGGTATGTAGTTAGGGTTACGTGAGTAATCGTCCTTTGTGAGGGTTGGTCCTCTCTATTATAGGTAGAAGGTAATCGATAAGGGTTACTTTGTTCCTTACTCCAAGGCGTATCCGCCTAATCGGGATATTTGGTAAATATCCTCCTAATTTAGAAGATATCCTTTTAATCCGTTCCCATAAATACGATTGGCTTTTGGGCCTCGTGGGCGGAGCTACGCATCTACGGCCATATGGCCACGCATTGTGGGCTAATCGNCCCTCTACTAAAAATTGGTTCTACGCTTACATGCCTCTATTGGTTTTATTATAATTCGCTATGACAAAAATGCCAAATAAATAGGCAAAAGTAATTTATTTAACTTATTCATATTAAAAGATTACATGTGAAGAGACTATTTTAATTGTAACTTTTAATGTGAAGAAACTATTTTAAATACAAGAGTTAAGATAACATCGAAACTTAGAAACATAATAACGAAAATTATTACCAAACATTACATTACGAACAAGACTACAAACAAGACTTGAAAAACAAAAATCAACCCATCATAGATATATAAGAAATAATACTTCTTATTAAATATTCGAAACTTAAAAGAAATATCAAAACAAAAATTAAATACACTATTTTACTTACACTTCAACAATTTATTTATTAGGAATAGGTTACTTAACTACAATAACAAGTTATGGAAATGGCACTTTTGTTTCATTGATGTTATATGGAATGTGTATTACTACAGTTACAATTTGGTATAAATTACACTGGGTTTGATCTAGAAAACCATTAAGCAAGAAAAATTACTTAGAATGGACTAAGGAAAACCAATAAAGACAAATTACTTAGAATGGTAGTTTTGTAATTTATTGAATTTTCAATTATATTAGCCAATTAAATAAATAAAGAAAAGGACAAATACATCTTTTTACCATGCCATTAGTCAACATGAATTGGCAGTTTTGCAAAATCCACGGGTTTCAAAATCTACACCAAACAATTATTATTATTATTATTATTATTATTATTATTATTATTATTATTATTATTATTATTATTATTATTATTATTATTATTATTATTATTATTATTCTTATTATTATTATTATTTTGTAAATTGTATGTACTATATCAAACAATTATGATGAATTCTATTTATATTTTCTAAATATTTAATTTTTCATTCGTCATTGTTATCCGTAAATCAAATATTTCTATTTTGATAACTTTTGCTCCTCATTCTTTGTTTAAGATCAAATTTGGATTCTTACCTATTTAAGATCAATTATGAACCTAAGTATTGTTTCTAAGAGATCGAATGTAAAAGATATTTTTTTCAAGAAGTTTTGCGATTAATAGATATAAATTGTTAGACGCTTGGTCAAATTAGACTCTCAACTTTTAAATCCAAGCACTTTCATGTTTGAACATTGCAATTCAACTCAAATCCGATTTGTTCTCTTTCCGGTATATAGTCCTGTAGTATATATTAAAACGAAATCTCATAATGGTATGCTTATACATGCGTCTGCACCAACAATACGAACAAACACATAATTATTCAACCAACAGACCGTGCATCGCACGGGTTGGATAAAGCCTCGTACATTATATAGCAAGGTAGGCTCGGGTGTTGAATCTTAATTATTAGGTTTGGAGGGTGGTTCGGTTTTAGGCATTGGATATGCCTCTTTTATAAGGGAGTATAGATAATGGGTTTCATAGAGGAAGAATTGATCAGACTTTGTTCATCAAGAAAGACAAGAATGATATCTTGCTAGTACAAGTATATGTTGATGATATCATTTTTGGTTCTACAAAGCCAGAGATGTGCAAAGATTTTGAGAAACTCATGAAAGATGAGTTCAAGATGAGTTCTATGGGTGAACTCACATTCTTTTTAGGACTTCAAGTACAACAAAGGCCAGATGGTATCTTCATCAATCAAGACAAATATGTGGCTGAGATACTAAGGAAGTTCAAATTCACAGATGCTAAGTCATCTAGCACACCTGCAGACAAGACTACACATCTGCTTCTGAAGGAAAACAGTAGAGAAGCAGTTGATGTACATATGTATAGATCAATGATTGGTTCTTTGATGTATCTCACATCATCAAGGCCAGATATTATGTTTGCAGTATGTGCCTGCGCAAGGTTTCAGGTCACTCCCAAAGAATCACACTTGACTGCTGTGAAGAAGATTTTCAAATATCTTAAAGCATATCCTCATTTGGGATTATGGTATCCTAAGGAATCTCCTATGGAGTTTGTTACATACTCAGATATTGATTATGCTGGAGCCAGTTTGGATAGAAAATCTACAACAGGTGGATGCCAATTTCTTGGATGTAGATTGGTGTCATGGCAGTGCAAGAAACAAACAATGGTGGCAACTTCATCAACTGAGGCAGAGTATGTGGCTGCTGCAAGTTGCTATGCTCAAGTTCTATGGCTTCAAAACCAACTTTTGGACTATGGGTACAACTTTATGAATACCATCATTTATATTGACAAGAGCAGTACCATATGCATTATTAAAAATCCAGTTCAACACATAAAGACTAAACATATTGAAATTAGACATCACTTTATAAGAGATTGTTATGAGAAAAAGCTAATTCAAGTTGTCAAAATACATACTGATTATAACTGTGCTGATTTATTAACAAAAGGACTTGATGTGGGAAGGTTTCAGTACTTGGTAACAGGTATTGGAATGCTTAATCCATAAAATTTTGATGTCTAATGGTCTTTAGTGTTGAGGGGAGGTTTTTGGTACTGAATATTGTTGTATATGTTTGTATATGCTTGTATATTGTTTGTCCACTAACTTTTATGCAGCGGATAAAGATAACAGTGGAAACTCAATTGCAAACAGTGGAAAGTTTAACTCTCACAGTGGAAAAGAAAAACAGTGAAACTTCATTAATTCATTCAATCATACATTAGTTTCATTACATCAAAAGAGAGAAACACTACATCAACCAACAAAACATAAACCTACACCGTCTACTCCATAGGTTTCTTGCCCTTTCCTTTGTAGTTGTGCTTGGCCTTCTGAGCACTTTTCCTCTGGTTCTCTAAGGCTGACCACATCTTTGGACTAGCAAGTCCAAGCACTTGTTTGGGAGGCTTTGGGAGTCTTGCAGGTTTCTCTGGAACTGGTATCTTCTTTATGTTTGATAATGCTGATTCTAGAGCCTGTGACAGAGCCTTTGGAAACTCCTTTGAGAGGGTGTATGTCTCATCATCATCAGAGGAGTGGAATAAAATTCAAGTGATGGTGGAGTAGGCAAATCATCAGATGATACAGGTGTTTCAACCTTCTTCTTAGGCTTTCTGGATGAAGAGCTTGAAGCACAAGGTGGAAAGTAGCTAGCCCACCCTGATTCCTCTGATTCAGAGGAAGATGAATCGGAAGAGATGTTAATTATGTTTGGATTGTTGCTCATGGTAATTAGAGGATTTGTTGATGTTATAGAAAGTGTTTGGTGATGATAATTGGTGATTCGAGCCTCTTTTATAGGCAAAGTCAACCCTAAGGATAATTAAGAAAGATAATAACTCTTACCTGTTTTGGTAGGTTTGAGAAGTAAATATGGATATTATTTACTATATCGGGTTGACCATTAGAAGATATTTTTGTAAATAGTGGCTTGGTCAAAAGTAACTTTGGGATAATTTCTTTGGTCTGCATATACTTTGCTGTATTCTAACTTATGCAGGTACTTAACCAAAATTTTTGCTAGGAGTTGATCATAAAAGGTGTGTAACTGAGACACACAACAAATGGTTATTGATTCACCATGTCTAATCCACATAAGAATCAACTAGTCCAGAGCAAACGGCTACTGGTAAAGACTTAACAAATCCGTTCATGGTTGATAGTTTACCAAAAACTATATGGTCATCAACTCACCATATTCCAAGTGATTAAGAGTTGGCTAGTCCATAGCAAACGGCTCATGGTAAAGACATATCAAATCCGTTGATAGCTGATAGTTTGCTAAAAACTATGAAAAGAGCAGTACTTTTAACTTATGTTTTACCACTGCTCTTAGAAATTTAGTGAAAAGTTACCACTGCTAGTTCACAGTTACCACTATCAGTGTTATTTTTACCACTGTTGATCTAGCCGTTACAACAGTTGTGTCAGTAACTGACGTGTCGTTTTTCAAGCGGTTAAGCTTATAAAC
This sequence comes from Artemisia annua, assembly GCA_014162995.1. Taxonomy (NCBI): domain Eukaryota; kingdom Viridiplantae; phylum Streptophyta; class Magnoliopsida; order Asterales; family Asteraceae; genus Artemisia; species Artemisia annua. Next base: position 35,708 of record LBNU01014983.1, on the reverse strand, counting down.
TCGAGTCGTAGTCCCAACGAGGGTTGAATTGATCTCGTCACTCAAAATCGTGAGATATGTGAAGTGAATGAGCTTTAAAAGATGATTTGGTTTTGATTATACTACAACGACAATTAAAATGCGGTTAAAGTGAAGGAAGGCAATAAAGTGACGCAAAGAAAATAAACAAGTAAAGTTGCATGAAATAAAGTGACTTTAAGAAAACAAGAATTGAAGTGCGATAAGTAATTAAAACGGTAAACGAATTTAAAGACAATATGTTTGCAAAGCGACGTGAGTAAGTTTGTTAAATGTGAGCTTGATAGTTTGTGACGAATTATTTTCCTTTCTCGAGATTAGTTGTCAATTAATCTTTAGAAGAGATAATAGTTCTAGACGAGTGATTTAATTGTTCTCCGGCTTTTGTTCTTCGAATAATAAAATCACTTGTCTAAATAATCTTAACGATTATTAATCAAAAACATTTAGCGCCCACACTTAGCTCGCAAACCCGAATCACTAAGCAAACACGATTAAAACTACTCAAGACTCATTTTAAATGACATAAAGCGATAAAGAGATTAAACTTGAACTTAGAAAATAAATTGTTTTTGGTATTTAAGATTTAATAAAAACGAAAAGTAAAAATTAACTAGACACTAAAAGAAAAGTTTAAGTTTTAAAAACATGAAACGTAAATGAAGTTTAAATCTAACAACGAAAATACTTTGAACTTAAGAGAAAGACACGTAATGATTTTAGAAAAATTCGGCAGAGTTTCGTTTAGGTAAGAATAATAAAGACCTCACTCGATGAGACGATGAGGTGAAACTCGTACCTAACTCGGCATAAGATGGAAAATGAAACTCGAAAAGAATAGAACCAAACATACCAACTCTAAATAAAGTAAAACTTCCTAAATATAAAAAGGTTACTAATTAATAATAACTAATAAATATTAGCTAATATGAAAAGGAAAATAAAAGTAGCTTGACATGGTTGACCAAAAATTTCATATTCGCTGAATTCACTTTCACATATTCGCTAGTTTTCATTTCATACTCGCAAGACTAAGGACCTTACTCGCTATATAAAAAAAAATGATACTTGCAATGTAAAAATTGATACTCGCAATTTAGACCATGATACTCGCAAAAACAAAGAATCTTACTCGCAATTAAGACTGAAACCATACTTGCAAAACAAGAAATGATACTCGCAAGATTTTTAGCTTACTCGCTAAAACTACACTATACTCGCTAAAAATAAGTTGATACTCGCTAAAAACATTTGATACTCGCTAGAACAAAATTTTGATACTCGCTAACATGAAACCAAGGACTCATACTCGCTAGACAAAGACCCATACTCGCTAAATATCAAGATCCATACTCGCTAAAATCAAATAAAACTCATACTTGCTAAACCCTAAAAACCCAACTCGCTAAAATGAAGAAAAACGATTTGGACTTTTTTTTTTCGTGACCCAAGAGATTAAAATCTAATAAAATCTAATAAAACTTTTTGTAAACTAGTTTAAAAAGCTAAATAAGCTTAAAAATAAGCCAACGACCCAAAATCAAGCCCTAACCCATTATTTTTTATCTTATTCGAAAATGAAACATGCAAAGGTGACAAGTATTTTATAAAAGCTTTAGTAAAAGATTGACAATAACAAGAATAAGCTAAAAAGATGTAAAGATTTTTTAAAAGAAAGATTAAGATGAAGCGTTAAATAAGCTAGAAAGAAAAGTATTAAGACTTGAAAAATAAAAATTGCATTCAAAATAAAACTTACAAAACTTAAAACTTAATAAAACTAAGACTTACTAAATCCTACTACCTACTCCTATGAGGTCCAACCCTCTAAAACTAACCAACCCTCTAAATGAGATCTAATCTTCTACTTATAGGCCAAGAGCTTTGAAGGTTTGATAATGATGCAACTTAAGCCCTTGGACCTTTACAATTTATAAAAGTAACACTAAAACTTCACTACAACGCTACTAAACATGCTAAACATTAAATGTAACACTAATGCAACTTGAGGTCTTGAGTCGACGTTTCTTCCAAAGGTCTTTAAAAGATTTAAACGCGACAACTTGCTCAAATGTGGAGGACTTTTCTTGAAAATCTCTTTGAGCTTTGGTTAAGCGTCTCATGTATTTCTCTTCGAGCCTTTAAGGAATAAATTCGTCGTCTTGGGATTTTCTTAAGTGGATAACATCGTTGACTCGGCTTTTTGACACTTTTCCACATCTCGTGCTCGTTTTAGGGCTTTTTGGTTGATTTTTGTGTCGTTTTTGCAATATCTTTTCCTGCACAGTCACAAACACAAAAACACGATATCTTTGGCGTTTAACGTTAGTTTTTGGTCTTTTAGGGTCTGAAAATGGTGAATAAAAGGTATGTGAATAAGCACATACCAAAATCCCCTAGACTAAGGTATTGCGTGTCCTCACGCAATGTAATCACATCACGCCTTAGAGATAAATAATTTCACACCCCTCTTTACTAACTTTGAAAAGTAGTAAATGTTCAAAAGAGATACGAAATCATTTATTCCCTAAAACGCCCCGGTTTTCCATTTTATTCCATACACTACTTTATACTACTAACTTTAGCATATGACGGTGTGCTTGACTTTCATTATCTTTCAATAACGATTAAGGGTCCTAGAGCAAGAACACGATTCATAGAAAAGTGACCGATTGGATAAAATTCATCGTCCCTGATTTTTCACAAGCCCCCAAACTAAGCGTAAAAACGGATCATTGTTTAATTACAAGTTAGATGCTAACACTACTCATGGAAGTTACTTGTGTAATAACCTCTTGCTCCCATTTTCCTATTTTTGTATCTCATTATTTTATTTTTGTGAGAGAAATGAATTTCTTCATAAGCATCTCATTTCATAGTTTTTAGTCCGATAAAGATACCAAATTCATACGCTAAGTAGTTATCGATCTTCTCTTAAGAAGGTTTGCTAGAGAAATGTGGTCCACATCAAGGATATTAGATACATACAAAGACTTTGGAATACATCAAAATAGACATAAGTTGGAGAGTACCTTCACGTGCACCTCATGCGCCCGATCTAGGATCATTCGCATGCACCTCACGTGCTACCAACTTTAGTCTTAACACTTAAACTCATAATCCATAAATCTTCAACATACATCCTTTTTTTTTAACTTGCTTGCCTTAGTAACTTCTTAACTCCGAACCTTCACGGTTTCAATCCAAGACCTACCGCCAACTGCTAGGGTTAGAATGTAGGATCCAAGGTCCGATCTCAATCCGAAGTCTTAAAGCACTTTAGCTCTTATGAATACCGGGCTTTAGGGTAGCTCCGAAACCACATGCGTACTACGCAATACAACGAAATACAATGCAATACAACTCAACTGGCATGTATCCTTGATGTGTACCCAATTTTTCAAGCAAAGATTCTCTTAAGAAGACCAAGAACTACTCATCGGCTAAACCTAATATCTTTAATTATTTAGCACAGATATGGGGTGAAGCAATTTTGTGGGAACAAAAAGACATGAGTACCTTCGATGAGCTTTAAAGAGATCCAACTACTCTATGTTTAGCATCTAACTTCTAAAGAAACTCTATCATTTCACGTTCTCCGCAAATTTAAAATCCCAAATAATGAGATCCGCGGATACTTAGCCGATAATCAAGCCATGCATATATAAAGTCAAGTACGGGAGCCGACAAAAGGGTAGCTCCTTGTGTACAAAACTAGCAAAAGCTTTTGTGATCATCATTGGTTAAGGGAACAAGCTAGGGCTCAACACGCCCGGATCAAGTCAAAATTTTTATTCTCACTCTTACCTAGTGGGAAAGTCAAACGCGGTGTCAAAACTTTTATTCTATTTTTGCATGATTTTTTTATTTTTTTTCATTTTTTTCTTTGAAATTTTTCAATTTTTTTTTGTGGTTTTTGAGGAAAAACGGGGTTGCGTAAGTAAACGGCAATGGTGAAAGTGCTAGGTCAATCAAATCGAAGATTCACCCCCTCAGACTAAAGATAAACATTGTCCTCAATGTTTCCAAGGTAAGGGTATCCTAACAATAAATCTAAGGCCGTTTATTAAGTATGCCAAAGATACCGTTAGTCGATAAGATTTTGGATATATTGATTTCCAAGCAAGCATCAAGACATGGGACTCGAGTGGAGATGAGACGAACCACGAGCACGACAGTCATCATGAATTGGGGAAATCTGCACAAACATAAACAACCAAGCAAACACAAGATTGGAAGAGGTCGCCCTCCTCGCGTTACTTATTAGAAAATAAAATAAAATAAAAAGGATAAGCATGGGGTGCCTCCCACGAACGCTTGTTTATTAACGAGTCGTGTAGCTTAGACTCGCCCCGAATTTACTTGTCCTTGGGGGAGCAAATGGAACGAACACCCGGCATGAAATGTGGAATGCCAGGGTCAAAAACAACATCCTCACTCCCGGGGGAATGGCGGATGGGAGAAACAGCAGCATATGTGAAGAATGGAAGAAAGATTTTTATCACAATCAAGATCAATTCTTCATTTTCAAAATCAAATTTTTCAAGTTTTATGTTTTGAATAGTATCGTTAAAGCTCATTTTTGTGTTTTCAAAAATCTTGGGAGGGAGGGATAGGGTAATTTCGTCAATAAGTACGTCTCCCCCCAGACTAACGTCTTTCTCAAGATCGAAATAGAAACGTTCATACTCCGGAGGAGATATGACATGAGAAAGTTCACCGGAGAACTTCTCGGGATCAAGATCAAATTGAAACGATTCATATTCGGGAGGAGAGGTATAAGCAAGAGAAGTGGGATTGCCACTTAATGATTCGATCTTAGCAATGAGAAGATATACTTTCGAGAGTTTTTCACGAAGAGCTTCATCTTTAACCTCGTTATCGTCTTCCTCTTCTAAGCTGACGAGCTCAGAAGGTAAGTTGTCGACATAATCGATATCTCCAAAAGATAAAGAATCGTATTCGTTGTCGGAATCGGAAATCATCTCAAAACGATCATTCTTCTCAAAGCGAATATCATCAAATGGCTCATCATTCGTATCAACGTGATTATCAAGATGATCATTTTCAACAATTTCACTATCACCGTTAGAATTTTCCCTGGACTCACTTGGGATTGGGACAAGGTTCTTAGCACTTGGCTTATTGAATTCACCCGATTCCGTTGCCAGAATAGCACTAAGATGCTCATCCCCCATTATGAGAGAGTCCTCTGGTTTATAATTGGTAAGACGGGTGCGATAGCAGCTGATGAATTTTTATAATCCTTCATTTGAATAGAATCCTCATCTTCATCGTGAACGAAAGTTTTGCAAAATTGAACGCTCACTTTAGCTGCTTGTTCTTCGGCTAGTAACTCTCCAAATGATTTTTCATAGCGACATTGAGAACTTACAACCAGTTTGCTTTGTGCCGTGCGAACTCTTGATTTGTTTTCGCCAATCTTCAAGGCGTTGTTCGGAGTTCGACAATAGATATTTCCACCGGCGGCTGTATTGAGCGAGTCTTGATCGTTTTGCATTAGAGCATTATAGAATATATCGACTTGAAGCAATTCTGAAAAACTATGATGTGGGCATTTTATATCACTTTTATTTACGTTTTAGCTTAATACTCGTATGGTTATATGACGAGTCCAATAAGTGTCCAATGGGCCTTGAAAGCCCACGACATAGAAGATAGGGAAGGAAGGGAGTGTTGCCCTATCCCTCTCCTATAAATAGGACACTATGTAACTCTTTAATATGGTTGGTTATTTTCATATCTTAAGGAAACTCTTGTTCTTTCATCTTTCATATTGATCTTAATCAACCAAGTCTATTTCTCATCTCATTTCTCTCATTTGAATACTTGTGTTTACTAATATGGTGACCTAACAGGCTAGAAAAAGCCTAATAGCTTCAATTCTTGCAACTGGGACAAACACTTCTTCATAATCAATACCCTCCTCCTGAGTGTATCCTTGTGCCACAAGCCTAGCCTTGTTCCTGATGACAATTCCTCTTTCATCTTTCGTGTTTCTGAACACCCACTTGGTACCTATAACCTTCATTCCTTTAGGCAAATCAACAAGCACCCAAACTTTCTGAATCTTAAACTGAAGCAATTCCTCTTGCATTGCCTCTACCCAACTTTCATCTTCAAGTGCCTTGAACACATTCTTTGGTTCCATTTGTGATAGAAAACACATAAACAGACATTCATTCTTGTCTTCATGGTCGTTAGATTCATAAACTTCACTTACAAAACCATGAATATCAGCCATTTTTGTCTGTCTTCTAGTCTTCACTCCAGATTATACATCTCCTATCACATTATCAAGTGGATGAATCTTGTTAATTGTGGTTTGGGGAGTTTGAGGAACTTCACATACAGTAGGCATATTAGATATTTCAACATCATTGGCTTGTGCTTCCTGAGTAACTGAAGTAACTTTTTCCACATTTGGTCTAGCAGTGGAAACTTCTGGCCTAGCAGTGGAATAATCATTTCCACTGCTTTCAGGAATATCTTTGTTTTGAGTGTCCACAACAACTACTTTGAACACATCTGCATCACCTTCTTTGCTAGCATCATTTGAAGGTTATGGATCTCCAATATTTGAGACAAAATCATCCTCTTGATCCTTGTTTGGTTCATCATCATCAACAAACTCTTTTGAACCTGCAAAATCATTTGTATCTGTACCTATAACAATTGGTACATAATTCATGGTATGGGTTAGAGTATCAAGATCAAACAGCCATTCTGGACCTGTACCTGCAACATTAGGTTGGTTTTCTAAAAACTCAACATGCAGATTTTCTTCTACCTTTTTGGTCCTTAAGTTGTACACCCTAAAAGCTTTACTAACCATAGAGTACCCAACAAAATAACCTTCATCTGATTTTTCATGAAATTTACCTAGATGATCTATGGTATTGAGAATAGTTACATGACATCCAAATGGTCTCATGAAGTCTAAGGTAGGTGTTCTACCTCTAAATAGCTCATAAGGTGTCTTATTCTTTGTTTTCACCACTAAAACCCTGTTTTGTACATAACAAGCAATGTTAACTGCTTCAGACCAAAAAGTGATTGGCAATTTAGAATCAGCCAACATGGTTCTAGCAGCCTCTATTAGTGTCCTATTTCTTCTTTCAGCAACACTATTCTGCTGAGGAGTTCTAGCTACACTAAATTCTCTTTTAATACCCTTTTCTCTGCAAAAATCATCCATAACTCTATTATTAAACTCTGTCCCATTGTCACACCTGATAATTTTAACTTTCTTATCAACTAGGTTTTCTACTTCAGTTATAAAAGTTTTAACGATACCAGTTGTTTCATCCTTAGTTCTAAGAAAGAAAACCCAAGTAAATCTACTAAAATCATCAGTTACAACAAGACAATACTTCTTAAGGTTTATGCTACTCACAGATGTAGGACCAAACAGGTCCATATGCAACATATAAAGTGGGTGAGCAATAGAGTTATAAATCTTGGTCTTACAAGAAGCTCTGTGTTGCTTGCCTTTAAGACATGCTACACAGGTTTGGTCATTTTCAAATCTTTTCTGAGGTAAACCTCTTACCAAACCATCTTTAACAATTTTATTTATGGTTTTAAAATTTATGTGACCAAGTATTCTGTGCCATAACATTTACTCATCCAATGTGGCCTTTGTAAGCAAGCAAGTAAGATCATCTTTAGAAACAATGTTCTTCATATCAAAATTGTATAAATTGCCTTGTCTAGGAATTTTAAGTAGTATCTGACTTTTGTCAGGCATCTTAAAATCCTTGTCAAGAACAAAACATTCATTTTCAGCAAAAATAATTTTGTTTTTCTTGTCACATATTTGTGACACACTAAAGAGATTATACTTAAGCTCTTTCACATAGTACACAGGTTCAAAGTCCAAGTTTCCAGTTTTAATTGTACCTTTACCAGAAACTTTACCACCAACTCCACCTCCAAAGCTGACAAATTGTCCATCAAAAGGTTTGAAATCTGAGAGATAGGACTTGTTTCCAGTCATGTGCCTTGAACATCCACTATCTGAATAACCTTGATCTTCTGTTTTAGTCTTTGGATGTTCCTGCACATAAAATAAAGGAGTTAGTTCCTTTTGGTTTCCATTCCCAACGTGCTGAGGCCTTCACAGCATTCCCTAACTTTACCCTGTTCTTGTTTACAACCTTAGGAGTGCGAATTTTTGGCCTGGCAGTGGAAACTGTTGGCTTTGAAATTTCAGCTTTAGGTACCCACTTCTGGTTATAAACAACCTTTTTCTCATAAAAGGTCCTTTTACATGTTTGTGTAGATTTAACAAAAGATGTTTTTGGTTTTGCACTTGAAACAGGTGATTTTGGGTAAGCAGTGTTAACAGTTTTAGTAGTTGAAAAAGATTTAAGTCCAGATCTTAATTGAACTGCTCTGGGAATCATTTTGCTGTGAGTATGAGGGTGAGTATATTTTTGAAAATTGTTTTTATTCACCCTTTTGTTCCCAAAAACTTCCCTTCTTCCCACATGGTAGTCACATTTAGCATACAGATGGTCAAAACTACCACAGATATGACATGCTCTATTATTCATCAAAAAATCACTACCAAGTTGTTGAGACTTTAGGTTATTCCAGTTCCTCTGGTTACCCCTAGGAGTTGGTGACTTGTTCCTATACATCTCAATATATTTTACAGTTGGCCTAGATTTATTTGCATGTTTCCTAGGTTCCACTGTATTAACTTTAACATCTTTGGGAGTAGAAGTTTCTACATTAACTTTCACACTCTCATCCACTAGAGATGAATCACTAGCACTCTCAAAAGCATCAGTCTCATGCTTAAACTGTTCATTACTAGCACTTTTCACAAACTTGGGAGGGCCATACTCAAGAATTGGTTCCTGTAACTCTTCTAACCCTGTATGTGCTAGGTCAATACCTGGAGGTGATGGAACACCTCTTAGTGGTGGAGGTACTGTATTATATCCTACACCTGACTTAGCCTTATTCACAATTTGTGCTTCCCAAATCTTATTAATTCCTTCAGATTGATAAGCTAAAGTGTCAACAGTTATTTTGACATTCTCATTCAACTTATTAAGTTTCTTTAGCTCATCTCTAAGTGCCTCATTAACAGCAATTTTATAGTCTAAATCTCTTTTTAAAACTGCATTATCCACATTGTATTTAGACTCATTTGCCCTATAATGCTCTAACTGTTTTTCTAACACAGATAAACCTCTTTTATGGTTAGATAAATTGTAGTTAGCATCCATTAACTCTATTGCTTGATTACTTAACAGTTCCCTAAGTCTATCACATTCTTTTAAAGCTTTACAAGATTTAGAGCAACTATAAATATTATGTACCTCAGAGTCAGAGAAAGCCATTAGAGCAAATTCTCTAGCAACCAAAGCAGCATCTGAAGGTGCTTCTTCTTCATCAGCCATGTAACTCCAATCATAGCTAACACTATCAATAGCTAACATGGCCTTTGGCTCTTCCACTGTTGGCTCCTTCTTTTTTTCCTGCTTGTACCAAGTAGACCTGTTGTATTGCTTCCTAGGCTTTCTGCATTCTCTAGCAAAGTGTCCCAGCTTGTGACAGTTGAAACATTCCACCTTCTTCTTGTCAAAGCCTGCAGTCTCATTACCATTTATGGTAATTTGTTTTCCAGTCCTCTACCAAAACTTTTTAGCCTTCAAACTTAGAAGTGCAACCTGCCACTTGATATCCATCTCTTCCAAATAATCATCATCCACTTGCNTGTCCCAGCTTGTGACAGTTGAAACATTCCACCTTCTTCTTGTCAAAGCCTGCAGTCTCATTACCATTTATGGTAATTTGTTTTCCAGTCCTCTACCAAAACTTTTTAGCCTTCAAACTTAGAAGTGCAACCTGCCACTTGATATCCATCTCTTCCAAATAATCATCATCCACTTGCTCCAGATCTTCATGAGTCAGTTGTGAACCATTGACTTGGGTTGAGATAAAAGCATAGAAGGTAGGATCTCCAAGTCCAGCAACCTTCTTTTTAGTGCTAGCAGTGGTAACACTTGCACCGCCAATGGAAACAGAAGGACTAGCAGTAGCATCATCTTCATCACTATCATCATCAGAACAATCATCAATAGAAGATGATAACAGTGCCAAACTCCCAGAACTTGTACTCAGCTTACCAGCCTTCTTCAACCTTTGTCAATGATTTTAAAGTTATTATAAAGGTCATTGAGTTTCATTGTTTCAATCTCTGGTTTGTTTTCCCAGACAATCACATTAGTTTGAAACTCTGAAGGCAAACTCCTTAAGAACTTTAGATTGAGGTCTTCCTTGTCTACCTAAATTCTAAACACAATCAACTGTGTCACAATCTTCTGAAGTCTAGTGAAGATGCTGTCAATAGATTCATTGCCAGATGTAGAGAAATTTTCATAACTCTGCTTCAACAATGTTTTCTGAGTTTTCTTGGTAGCATCATTACCACCAAACACTGAGCAAATCCCATCAAACAATTGCTTTGCTGTTGTATACTTGCTGAAAGCAATAATCTGATCCTTGGGAAGAGTCATTAGAAGCAAGCTTCTAGCCTTCAAGTCATTCTTCTTCTGATGTCTCTCTTCACTGGTAACTGGAGCAGTATTTAGCTTTTGAACCACCTTACCATCAATTGATTCAGAAGAAGTACTAGGCTTGAATGAATCACCAAACATGATGATTTCCCACAGAGCATAATCTTGTACAAGAAATTACTGCTCTATCATGATTCTGCACATCTTAAACTCATTGAGTTTGAGCTTTGGAAGCCTTACTGCAACATTGGATTGGCTGTTCTCCATCTCCATTGGATTTGTTGAAGTGAGTGAGTTGTTTCTTTGGATCTTCTAATTCAAAGTATCAGAACCTGGCTTTGATACCACTTGATGAGGATCTAAACACACGCTTGTGTTAGATAGATACTTTGATTAATGCTAACAAGCACGCGGAATTTACTTGTCAACACTTAGAAGATTATTTGTATGGTGTGTATGAAACAGTGAATAATGAGTATAAGAACACAAAACTTAAACAAAACTCTTAGCTTCAATATTATTGATAATAATACGAGTGATCTTGATTATCACTAGGGTTACACCTTGAAGCTTTTGCAATTGATACGTTATCGTTGATAACGCCCAAATTAACATGTTTTAGAAGCGTTATTAGTGTTTATGTATATGTTATTTGGTATTTTTATATGCTTTTTGCCCACTACATCGTACAAGTATGTTGTGTAGCCTATGTATCCATAAATTGCAGAAAAACGGGGAGAAAATGTGAGAAAATTGAAGTTATATTTACGATACACGAAATTCCGAGTCAAGTCCAAATCTGTAGATTCATAAAGGAGAACCTAAGTTTTTAGCAATTCATCATATAAGTCAGAGAAGTTAAATCAGACGAATTGGATGATTTCGTAGCATGAGCAAGAAGACTACGCTAAGTATAATACGTCAACATCACCATGAAGCTCAGATATCCTTACCAATCCAGATATTCTGCGCTATCAAGGTACTATAATATTGAACTCTGGATTCTAATTTAATTCGGGTAGCAAGATATATAGCCAGCTGCGCATTAATCGGCTATACGGAAGACCTACATCCGCACCTCTCCACCGACTCGGACTGAGTGCTCGCAATTGTGAGTTTGACAAAAATATGATCATTGGTGCATGAATTTTTTACTTATATCCGATTATTGCTTAGTGCATCCTATGCCTTACGAGAGTTATCCTAGATCTTGTGTTCCCGACAGCTAGCATTAATCCTAGTCATTGCTTGAGGAGTGGGGGTGTTTGGCGCAGGGGAATAAGAATTAATCTCACAATGCTTTGTGCGTACCAACTTTTGTCCCAAAACGAATTACACAATTAGATGAAAGTACACATATTGATACCATAACCATTGTTAACTCCATGGTAATATAAGCAACCTTCACACACATCATACATACATATAGATTGACTTCTAGAAGCTATAAAGAGCCATATCGAGCATGATAGAACAAGTGGAGTCTTACTTGGATGTTCCATAGAATGAACCAGCCACATATTGGAAAGCAAAATCTCAAGAAATGCTGATTCAATCGAAAGATCCTAGTCCAACGTGGTGAATACCGATCTTGATGCCCTTAGTTATGAATCATTGATATATTGGAATGATAATCTTGTAGGAAATTTCAAATGCATTGTGTATGACTTAAATCTTATTGGACATAAAGAGATAATGTTGGCTGGTAATCATCTTCTAGTGTTGTATTTGCTAATTCAATAATGAATCCAAGTCTTCCTTGGTTAATGATAGCAGCATATCAAATCGTGGATGTGTTATCTCTACTTGATTGCTGGGCTAGCCTTTTTTTCACACTACGTTGAGTAATTGATGTTTGTAGCTTAGTTGTAGGCTGAGCACCAAAGTTTCAAAACCGAACCGACGACGAAAGCGTAT
>LBNU01014983.1:3955-20744 GCA_014162995.1 Artemisia annua | reverse complement strand
GCTAAATGATATACGAAACACTTGCCTACAACAAACTATAATTATTTGCCGCTATAAAATCTCGTGACTATACAGGGTACACATTTATTTAATTAAAAAATAGAATGTTACATTTTGGTTTCTTCCTAGGTATATACCTTTTTTCCCCTTGCACACCCTCTAATCTCATATGTGATCAACTCATGGAGTTTGATTTTAGGTGCAAGGTTTAACAACGTCCACCACTAACTGAAATCATTATTATCATTTGAGTGCTTCCGTCGCCCAACTTACAACATTACCATTACAAGATACGTGATATTTTAACTGACTTAAAAGATAGACTCACATGGCTTCCTTGCAAGCTTTTACCACACCCCGTGGCAAGATTATGTGACTATTCGATGATGCTATTCTGTTTCCGGAAGAATAAGACAATGTTAGTTAATTTTGTTTTTTTAGGACAAATATTTGCAGACATAATAACCACTGGATACTTCATATGTGTTTTACGAACAACGTCATATATCACTCGCATAACAAAAATCATATTTATAATGTCTTGAAATATTTTGTCTTTATAGCTTATAATATCAAAACGATATAATTAAAACAACACTATTTATTACAAATAAAAGCATCCAACGAACATAAACATAAAACGTACAAGTTCCAACTCACACAAACTCAATTATTTAGTGTCACCCTATCTTGGTGCGGCATTTGATTATGATTCTATTGTTTTTAGTTTTTGAGATGGTGAGTTTCTATGTCTTTGGTGAGCTTGGTGTAAAAGTCCATAAGCGTATCCGGATCAGGTACATTAGGACTCAGCTTCTCATACTCGACAGTCCATGTGACCAGGTTGTCCGAACCATCTGTGTCTACATGAACCTTAATTTCAAATGTCTTATATAGTTCCAGGAGATCACCTTCAAGTATCTTAAATGAGACAGACTTTTTTTCTTCATCGATATCATGGATTAATGTCTTTGCAACACATTCTTTGTCATCTGCATGCAACAGCATATATATCATCCAGAGCTTTATTTTCAAGAAATATTTCTTTAATGAAGGCCGGTCGATAAAAAAAGGACGTAAAAAGGAGAATCTATAGCTTACCATGAATATAGTTCCAGAAGAGAATCGAGCCCACGGTTCCTGCTTCACCTTCATGGGCTTGACACTTTTGGATGCTAGTCGGGGACGCTTCAGGAATTTTGTGTGGGTTCGCTTTCCATAACTCGTGAAAAACATCACCCTCCGACTTGATCTTTATCTGAACAACTCTTTTACCAATTAGTGTCATGGTCTCTATACAGTTTGAGCAACCAAGGATGAAAATTGCATGCTCGTTTCGATCCAATTTATAGATGTTCTTCCCTTCCCCATCTTCCAATAGTTTATATATCAATTATTGAGAAACACTGTTTTATTAAATGATTTACGCATTATTGAGTGTGCACATGATAATGGTGGGATTTTTTTTTTATAGTAATTGATAAATGTATTGGTTTGGTTGGTGTATCTGTATTTTTTTCTACAGTTATGCTTTCATTGTATAAAAAACTATCCATACATAAACAGTTTGGGGTCGATTTTTTTAGGAAATTTACTGGTGTGTGAATAGTTTATAATCTAGATAGCAATCTGGATCGTGTAATCACTTTCAGATTAAAGTATTTTAACTCTATATTCTTTGAAATGGGTTCACGAAATCATTAATCGGATAAGACAAATTGGCAATTGAAATCTAAGGCATGAGAAATCAATCAGAAACCTTAGAGTATTTTTTGATGTTATGCTCCGCAAATGAGACCAGAAATTGGCTATAATCACCAACCGAATTTAGTTATTTTTGGTTATTTACCAACCATGGTGTTGATTAGTAAAAGACGCGTATGTTGGTTAGTAAAAGACCCCAACAAAGGGCGCTACTCCTTGACCCTGCAAGGGGGTGCGACCCCCTTGACCCCCGCGTCTTTGTCGTGATGATATCATTCTAACCAGGGCCGTCCCGTTGAATTTGGAGGCCATGTGCCGTAATTCTAAAATAGGGCTCTTTTAGTTCTGAAAATTAAATCACACGTAAACTTAGCAAAATTTCATTATGCAATTTTTTCATATCGACCATATATAGCAACTTGTCAATCTTATTCTGATATAAATATATATTTTCCTTTCTTTTTTTAGGTGGAACCATAGAGTTTTCAAAACCTTATATGTCAATCCATAAAGTCTATAGATTATTACACCATTTTTATAAAGTAAGGGCATCCACTGTGATAAACCTTTATAAAGGTTTATAAGGGCATCCACTGTGATAAACTTTTATAAAGGTTTATAACTGATCAATGTCATTAATTCTTAAACCTTTTGGTTGTCTAAACCTATTTCCACTATACACAAACTTTTAAAAGCTTTATAAACATCATATGTATCTCAAATGCATTAAATTGTAAAAAGGTTCAAGATATTAGACCTTTTTAAGCCAAGTAAGCATAAAATAGGTTTCACTATGGTTAATAAAAGTATGAACCTCTTCATCATATTATAAACCTATTTATAAACCACCATAGTGAATGCTCTAAGTTGCCACATATTAATTCTTCCGAAACTAAAACAGTTTTTCTAAGACGTTTTTCAAGCTAAATATGTAGTTTCTTTTATGAACGATGGGGTTGGTTTAATATTCTAGCGAAATATTTTGAGCCACAAATAACAAATTTTAAAATAAGGATAAAGGCTAGAATATTACTAATTAAAAGGGTAAGGTTTGAACTCAAACCTATAGAAGATATTGGTGCCAAATAATAAATTTAAAAGCGAGGGCTCATAAACATCTATTACGACTTTGACTTTGGGGTTGTCTTCTCCTAACAAAAACCAGATCCATTTTTCCTCCATTAAAACTCAGGTTGTAGTTTTTTGTGTTTTGTTGAAAGAGTTATATTCTCCATTGACAACCATCTGCAAATGGGTTAAAATCCTACAGAAAACGAGATTATACTTATATTGAAGTTTTAAAATTTGAGGCCCTTAAAAGATGGAGGCTCTGTGCGGTTGGTTATCCCGCACATGCTCAAATCCGAGCCTGAAGCTAACTATAACGAGTGTGCACTCCGCACCTCCTAACTCATCTTGAGATAAACTTGTATAAGGCCGTTGGTCTCAAGTAAAACACAATTGAAGAACTATGAGGTATTATATAATGCAGTAAAAAAGGGTATAGTGGGGAACAATGTGGTTTTTGAACAAGTAGATGGGAGTAATGACAACATAAATGATTCAAAATGGAGGCAAAACATTTAGCATTTGAAAATTTTACTATTACAAGCTAGGACGACCACCATGGGGTCCAACCTTACAGTTTGGTAAAACCTACTAACATCATTTAATTATCTTGCAACATCCATTGAGTCATCTACATCCACTCCAAAGCAGGCCCAATAATCTGCCTCTTCCCTAGCTTCCCTTTCAACTTATTGTCTATCTCTTTCCTCATCAAGTTTTTTTTAGCACTCTCTCATCTTCTAAAAACTGCCGGAATGTTTCTTCATGCAACCTTGTCTGCTCTTCTTCTTGATCCAATCTTCTATGTTCTTCTTCTTGATCCAAAAGAGCTTCAAGATACTCTTGTTTCATAGTCTACCTTATCTCGTCTTCATTCATCCACTACAAAAGTAATATATTCATACATCAACTTCAATGTAAACACACAAGAACCTCTGTAATACATGTAATCAATTCACAATAAATATATGCATACCAGTTGCCTTCTGCCATCCCAATGCCTTTTTCTTCCTCATACATTTCTTTCCTTTGGCGGTATTGGTAGTTGTTCCTTGTCACACCTAGTCTTATTATGTCCAACAGTATGACAATTAGAGAATTTAATCTATCTACGAAATCTACATTTACCCATCGTTAAGCAATTCCAGTGATTTAAGAATTTAGGGTTTTAAAATCGAATTTAGGGAAAATTGTGGTCAAAATACACTGGTAAGAATAAATGCATTCCTAAACTTTATGCTATCAGGACCAAATGTTAAGGGACGAAATCCTTATCCAGATATATATACACTGTTTCTGCAAGGACCAAACATCTAACAACAATGAATAGAATCAAAAGAATCACAAAACAATCAAAAACGAAAAAACAAAAAAAAACAAAAAACAAAATCACAAGAATATAAAACATAGATTCATTAATTCCATAATTAAATTGTACATAAGTACATATCAGTCCCAAAAGACACCTTCAAAAGCCCCAAAAGACAACCAAATCACATAGTCCTAAGAACATTGACGAAATTGTTCCTGTTAATCACTTGAGAATAAGTTTCAAACATCAACTTCTTAACTTCCAACAGCTTAATCACATCACGCCTTTGAACCTGGTTAAGATGCTCGAGAACCTTGTACGACATCACCGTTGGACGATATCCTTCAAGTTCAGTTATAAATGCTTGTTGTTCGTTTGTAACCTCAAGCAACTCAAGAAATAACTTTTGTAGACCGGCGACAAACTTTAAATCCTTGTCATTTTCCCTTTGGAAGTAACCACCATTGAATCAAAGAAGTAGGGAGAATTAGCAACGGCGGCAAGTGCATCAAGACGTTGGAAACAGGGCATTATTCGTGGGTGTATATAGCAGCTTTTTTGGGGAGAAATTTGTGTGTGTATGTGTGTGTGTGTGTGTGTGTGTGAGAATGCAAATGATTTGAGTTATGATCCCTTAAATAGCAAAAATACAAATGTCCTTACAAATTCAGGGACCAAATGTGAAATAAGACAAGCATAAAGAGTGAAGTTATTAAATGGCGGGAAACTTAAGTATAAAAATGGCAAGATAGTCAAATTTAGGGATCAACTATGAAATTATTAAATCTTCCCCAACACGCTTAATTTTTTTTGGCGCGACCCAATAAACTCGACCCACTAAACCCTAAAAAGATCACAAAATACAAATATTACCCTAATAACAAGACCCGATTAACACGAAACCAACCTCATTCCACATAGTCACTCAAACACACACCAACTCACAGCCCGCCTCATTCGCAAAATGGACAGGAGCATATTTGTGACAAGGTTTAAGGATATACAAGAAGAAGAAGAAGAAGAAGAAGAAGAAGAAGTGTTGTTCAGAATTCACACAAACGGGTTATTTGTATATGGCCCACTCAGGTATGAAGGAGGATCAATTATTAATGTTAGTGCTTTTAGCTATCATAGGGATATCTTTAGTTCAAGCCTTGATGATGTATTATTAGAGATTAAGGAACAAAAATGTGTGTTGTTTTTCTGTGATCCTAAATAATCCCTAGAAAATGGTTTGCAATTGATTAGTAGGGATGATGATGTTCATAAGCTGTATGAGTTGGTTGAAACACATAAATCAGTTGATATCTTTTTTGCTCATAAGCCCAAAAGTTAGCACAATTTTAGTTGAAAAACATAGGTTTAGTGGTTGCGGGTTGGGTAGAGCAAAATGCTAATTTTCGAATGTCAAGTCCAACACCTTTTAGGATTTGACGTAAATGGAAGGGGATTGATAGGAACAAAATGCAGGCGAGTGTAAGCAAAATAAAAACAGGGAAAGGTAGTGTTGTTATCAGAGAGGGTGAAAGTGTTTTTCATAACAAAAAGGAGAAAAATAAGGGAAAAGGAAAGATGGTTGAGGAAGAGGATGTTTTGCCAAAGAAAAAGGGAAAGGCTGTTGTAACAAATTATAAGCGATGTTTTGATGGGAAAGGGAAGGCTATAATGGTTGAATGTGCAGGTTTTGCTGGTGAAGTAGTTCCGTTCAAAGAGGGTGGTGTTTAAAACAGGGCTGGTGGTGCTGGTGGTCTTGTGGCTAGTGGTGTTACGAGACCTTTTAAAAGCAGTGAAAAGATTACCAACTGCGTACTTGCCATTTTTGCAAAAAGGCCATCTAAGGTAAGGTTTCAATGTTGAATTGCAAGGCATCTTTTATTTTTTATTTTTTTTGAAACTGCAATTATACCTTATCTAACTTGAATATGTGGTGTTTGGATACTTGTTTTTTCAGGTACAGTAGTAGTATGATCATCACATTTAGTTTCATGTTTTGTATGTTCATCAGTTTAAGGATATCCAATACCAGTTTGTAGATCATTAGAAGGTTCATCAGTTGATGGTTGTTCAGTGGAAGCTGCTTCATCTATTGTATTTTGTTAATTATCTGTAGAAGCTTGTATCAGACAATGAATCAATAGTTTTAATCATTTTCAGGTTGTTTCAGACAATCAATCCCCAATTGACTATTATAAGTAAACTTGCTAAATTGTTGGTTATGTTACAATATGTGTTTGTTTGTCTTCTAGGTTATATTCTGTGAGTACATATTAGTTTCTCAGTTGATCTTTCCAAATTCAAACTTCAAACGTTAAATGTCATGGTATAATCAGCACAAACAATCACCCCTTTCTCTTAGCAAAGCCAAACACAGTGATAAATAACATCTGATGTATGGAACATATGTTCAAACTATAACCAGCAATGTTATAAGGTTACAGTGTTCAAAATGCAAATGCTTTAGATACTTTGACATCTAATTCCAAAATGCAAATGCAAATCCAAACACCTACGATATTCCAAAATGCAAATCCTTTAGATACTTTGACATCTAATAGTCAAACTGCAAATGTTAGGAAAAAAACCTTAGATTATGATAAGAATTCTACAAACAATAGTTAACCTACCCAATTGACTTGTAAAAGTCAAACTAACCAATTACCACAATATGCAAACTTTTGATTGTTGACTTAATTTGAAATGCATAACCAAACACTATCAGTTACACTAACAACCCAAATTTTTATTGATCGATTTCATGTTGACAACCATTACAAACTTCCCTATCATCTAAACATACAATTATCAGATAATATAATTAAGTTAAAGATGACTTTAGTGTCAAATTGTTTATAGTATATTGCAAAATCTTCAGGTGTATTATTTGTCTCATTTTTTTTTTAATAGATTTGTCTCATTTTATATCCACTTTAGTACATGTCATAAAAATTGGTTATAAGATTTTCAAAGAGCAGGTAGACAGATGCATTGTATATAAGATTTTAAAAATCATAAGAAATATTATTTTAACAATCAGATATTATAATTAAGTTAAAGATGACTTTAGTGTCAAATTGTTTATAGTATATTGCAAAATCTTCAGATGTATTATTTGTCTCAATTTTTTTTTTTTTTTTTTTTTTTTAAATTATAAATTTGTCTCATTTTTTATCCACATTAGTACATGTCATAAAGTTCGGTTATAAGATTTTCAAAGAGCAGATAGACAGATGCATTGTATATAAAGATGCATTGTATATAAGATTTTAAAAATCATAAGAAATATTATTTTAACTATCAATTAGCGCACATTTTATTCACGTCAATTTCAATGACTCATCGTTAGGTTGGTGTTAGGTTGGTGTTAATCTCTATCTCTATTAATATATAAAGCATTTGGAACTATTCAATAATTGGCAAGAATTAAAAATTCAGACTCCTAAACTTGCTTCTTATAGAAGGATTTCAAAACTTGATCAATACTTGTAACCTCAAAACTTGTAACCGTCATATTAATGATCAAATAAGTGATTTAATGGGAAAAAATGTGTAAGCACCATATCAATACTTATAACATATAAAACTGAAAAAAAAGTTATTGATCGACATACATTAAATTGTCAGTTATGAAATGTTAATATAAAAATAACTCATGGTTTATGAAAGAATAAAAAAAGCTACAACACAAACTAATCATACTTCATACACAATAGATTCAGCCATCCAAGGTTCTTCTGCCCTTGAACCTTGCTCTTCATGTTAGAAAAACGTGTAAATGAATAACATTTTCGGCGCGTTGGTCATGGGCTTTTGAGCAAACTCGGTCGTTTGGACGACCGAGTTGTGTAGAGAGAGGAAATAATTTTGTTTTGGTGTGTGAATATATTATGGAGTATATTTGGGTAGTGATGTTGGTTGTGTTATTACACTATATATGTTGGTGGTGATAATAATTGAGAAGAGATAAGATAATTTGACGCTGAGTTAAGGATCATGTTTGCGGTCATTATTAAGTACTAGCAGGGTACCCGCACAATGCGGTAGCGAGTGTCACCAAGGCATAAGACACGTCTTTGGGTGGCTTATTACCTCCAGCCTTATATTTTTTGGCTACTTGCTAACTTTTCTATCCAATAGCAAGAACAAACTAGCCGAGCATAATATTTTGTTTGCATTTAGTATTTAAAGTAAACAATTAAATACGGAGTATAAAATATATGTATATATACAAAACGTTCAACGAACATGCTTGAACGAAGATTATATCGTGTGGACCAAGTAAATTACAACGTAACATTTTTCTCTTATTAAAAAAGGAACAAACATGATGAATATTCTACCTCTAAGAGTGTAACACCCCCCAAAATCAGGTCCAGCGGAAGCGTACATGCATTGGGGTGCTGATAACGCTCAAAGTTAACATGTTTTTAGAAGCGTTATTAGTGTTTTTTTGTATATGTTATTTGGTTATTTTTATATGCTTTTGCCACTAAATCGTATCAAAGTATGTTTGTGTAGCATATGTAGCCAAATGCAGGAAAAACGGAGAAAAAGTGAAGAAAATGAAGTATATACGATTACACGAAGATTCCCGAGTTCAAAGTCCAATCTGTTACGCATTTCATAAAGGAGAACCTAAGTTTTTGTCACTTCAAAGTTTCAAGTTCAGAGTTAATCAAGTTTGGATAGTGCATAAAGAACTACGCAAGAAAAGTCAAAAGCATGCAGTATCTACCATCCGATCGGTTGGACTATAACCGATCGGATAGCAGAAATGGCCAGCTCCATCCGATCGGAGCCAACCCGCATCCGATCGGATGGATGCTACGGATTGAAGTTGCAAAATATTTTGTGCACGAATTTTGGTCTTTTGTCCCATTGTTCTAGGCTCTTCTCAGTATCTTGTTGTCCAAGCTCCAGCATTTAAGTCCCTATTCATTGTGAGGAGTATATTACAAGACTAGAAGTACTCCAAGTGACATACCATTGAACACACAATTGAAGATACCATTTACTCTCATTACTACTCACATTTACTATCATCAACTAGCTCTCAAAGAACCAAATTCGTGCAGAAGGAACCAGGAAACTTTGGAGGTCCAAGGAAGCAACATTTGGAAGCCAAAATCTCAAGAAATCATCACCAATACTTAGGTTATCAATACCTTGTCATTTGTTATCAATTTCAAAGCATTGTAAGACTTAAAACCATGGATTCTAATGTTCAATATTCTAAGTTTGTTTGCATGTTTGCTATGAGTGGCTAGTAGCCTTTTTACACTTGCTTTGATGATGTTTTATGCTTAGTGATAGTTATGATTGTGATAACATGTTTTAATTCAATTTCAAGTCAATCCTAAGAACCAATTGTATCTTAAGTTTCATAGTGACATTTGTTGAGTCAAGTTTAACTAATTGATAATAGTTTCAAGGGTCGAAAGATTTGTTATTATTCAACTAGTTATAATCATTTGTCTATGAATGATTGTTTTTCACCATAATTATTCTTGACTAAACAAAGAAACAAGAAGTATGATTGTAATGAGAATGCTTTTATAACATCAAATCGGATTGTTTGTAAACCTTTAGTTGGACGAAAGTTTAGATGTTTATAAACAATTGTAACCTTTTTGTCTATGAATGGGTTACCTTTTGTATTGACCATTTCCTAAGAGTATTTGATTTGTAATAAGAGTTTGTTCTTGTGTTTAAGATAGTCACCATACCTTATGAACCTTGGATTGATCTTGAATTGATTGGTTTACACTTAAAGCTTGTTTTTATGAACTAAAATCTTGACGAAGGTTTAACTTGTAGAAACAATAGATTAGACCACCATCTAATTATCACAACCAACATGTTATCAAAAGTTATCACAATCATGTGTGTCATTAAGTAGAAAACTAGTCTAAACAAGTGTAGTTTTTAAATTATTGAATTTGCTTATTATCTTATTTGCGTACATTAGAGATTTACTTTTAGACTTATATTTTGATTCACTCACAAATCCCTGCGAACGATCCCGACTTACCATCATATCTTGCTATAACGGACGAGTACACTTGCTCGTATGTGTTGTTTCTAGATTCGGTAATTCACCCTTATAAATTTAAAACTTGCACTAACAAAACGCACATCAAGTGTTTGGCGCCGCTGCCGGGGATTTTGATTGTGTTTCTTTTAAGTTTTAAAAGTCCGTTTCTTTTCGTGTTCGTTTTCTAAAAAAAAAAAATAATTCATCAGAAGCATCCAGCCGATCGGTTTCCCAGTTTTTTATTTTACCGTAGCATCCATCCGATCGGTTTGGCATCCAACCGATTCGGATAGACTTTCTGTTTCAAAAAATTTTATTTTACTTAGTTCGTTTGTTTAGGAAATTGCCTCGATTTTCTTGGTAGTTGTATGAACACTCGTTCCACTACTAAAAAGCTTAGTACACCTTTATCCAATCCCGAAAGTTTGTTTCGTAAGAAGAGATCTTCATCTATTCTTAATTGGTTTGATAATCTTTCCGACGAACATCCGATTTCCGATCTTTTTAAACCAATACCCATGGCTGACGATCAACCCATGTGGGCCGCCAATCGAACCGTAGCACCCACTCCTGGAGCTGCTATTGTTGTTGCCGACCTTGGTGAAAACTTTACCGTTAAAGGTCACCATCTTTCTATGATCAAAGACCGTCAATTTGATGGCCGTTCGCGGGCCGATCCGCATAAACACATTGCCGAATTCATTGAAATTTGTGGCATGTTTCGTTATGGAGATACCAATGTCGATGCTATTAAGCTCAAACTTTTTCCATCATCACTCGCCGGAGATGCCAAAGTATGGTATAACGAATTAACCCCAGGAACTATCAATAATTGGGAGGCGATGAGGCAAGCTTTTGTAAGCCGATTCTTTCCACCTGCCATGTATGATAGACTAATGGGAGAAATCCGTGCTTTCACACAAAATCCTAATGAATCTCTTGTCGAAGCTTGGCTTCGCATGAAAGATTTGCTTCGAAGTTGTCATGGTCATAATTTAGGACGAGGAACAATAATCCAAATCTTTTATCATGGTCTTGATGAAGCATCCCAAGCAATCCTTGATGCCGGAGGAATTTTTCTTTACAAAACTCCTAACGAGGCATATCAACTTCTCGAAGATCGAGTACTCCTTAAACTCGATTGGTCAAAAGATTCCAAAACCAAACCCATGCGAAAAACCGTTGCTTTTGCCGAAAGTTCAGATAATTCGAAACTCATGGAGAAACTAGAAGCCTTGACTTCTAAAATCGACTCGCAATACAAAGATATAAAAGGAGAAATGAAAGAAATGCGAGATGGCTGTAATAATTGTGGAGGAAATCACACATCATCCGAGTGTGATGACCAACCTATGAATAGACCCATTGAAGGGGAAGCCAATTATGTCCAAGGAGGATATCGTGGAGGAGGTTTTCGTGGTAATTATTACGGAAGAAGTTCTGGAAATTGGCAAGACCGCCAACAAAGGGATAACAACCGTGATTCTCAACCTCGAGTAGACAACCCAAACCAACCAAATTCTGATAAAAAGGACGAATCTGATTTCGAGAAAATGATGCGAGATTTCGTAATCACTCAAAGAGCCACAAACGAGTTTGTGAAAACTCAATTTTTCAATCTCAAAACCAAAGTTGAACAAGGTCAGAAAAATCATCAAGCTTCTATCCAGGATCTTGAACAAAAATTTGGAAGACTTTCAGATCAATTTTCTTCTCGAGTTCCTGGTACTCTACCAAGTAATACCCAATCTAACCCTAAACCGTCTGGATCTAACGATAAGAACTATCGTCCACCACAAACCAGAAATGAGCATATAAATGCTGTATTCACTCGAAGTGGTCTCTCATATGATCCACCACCTGTTCCTACAGATAATCCTGTCATTTCAGATGAGGAAGAAGAAGAAGCTGAGGAAGAAGCAGCTAAAGAGACACCAACACCAACACCAACACCAACCAAAGAAACTACCGTTACACCAATTAAACCTTACACACCAAAAATACCGTACCCACAAGCCCTAAGAAAAGAGAAAAGAGAAGAGCGTAATAAGAAGTTTATTGAGATGATCAAAGAAGTTAGAATTAACGTACCCCTCGTTGATGTTCTAGCTGGAATGCCCAATTATGGGAAATTTTTGAAAGAACTTCTTAACAATCGAAACAAGTTAGAACAAATTTCCGCTACTGTTCTCAATGCAGAATGCTCTGCTATCATTCAAAACAAAATTCCACCAAAACTCGGAGATCCCGGAAGTTTTCTCATACCATGCACATTAGGAAACAACATCACGTGTGATGCTTTAGCCGATTTAGGTGCAAGTATCAATTTGATGCCATATTCGTTGTATTCTAAACTTTCGATTAATACGTTGAAACCCACTAAAATGAGTATAAGATTAGCCAACCATACATACCAATATCCTGTTGGGGTTGCTGAAAATATGCTTGTTCAAGTTGGTAAATTCGTATTTCCAGTGGATTTTGTCATCTTAGAAATGGAGGAGGACAGTCGAGTACCTCTAATCTTAGGAAGACCTTTCTTAAACACTGCTGATGCAATGATCAAAGTTAAAGGCAAAGAACTCAATCTCGGAGTAGGAGAAGATCGAATCACTTTCTTAATCGATAAAGCAATGAAATATCCAAATTCCGCTGATGACACATGCTATAGCATTGATGTTATTGATGAAGTCACTGAAGAGGAATTAGATGCTTTACTTGACGATTCAAAACCATTCATGTCTACTTCAGAAAAGATCAGTGAAGCAGATTCTGATAAAGAATTTGAGGAATTCATGGAAATTAAATTTGAAGATGAGAAAGAAGAAGAAGAGGAGAAATTCGAAGATATCACTGAAAAAGATCAAATGAAAATCAAATCTTCTCTAGAAGAACCACCCACTGATTTGGAACTCAAACCTCTTCCCAATAATCTCGAATATGCCTATTTAGAAGGAAATTCTTTTCTTCCGGTAGTCATATCGTCGTTGCTCGAAGCCAATCAAAAAGAACGACTTGTCTCTGTTCTTAAGAAGCATAAACGCGCTTTTGCGTGGAAAACTTCTGACATACCAGGAATTAGTCCGGACTTTTGTAAACACAAAATCAATTGTGAAGAAGGTACTAAACCCGTTGTGGAAAGACAACGTCGACTCAACCCAAATATGAAAGAAGTTGTCAAGAAAGAAATCATTAAACTTCTTGATGCAGGAATCATTTATCCTATCGAGGATAGCCCATGGGTGAGTCCAGTTCATTGTGTTCCGAAGAAAGGAGGAATGACCGTAGTGACCAATGAAAGGAATGAATTAGTTCCTACTAGAACTGTCACTGGATGGCGAGTATGTATTGATTACAGAAAACTGAATAAAGCCACCAGGAAAGATCATTTTCCTCTACCATTCATGGATCAAATGCTCGAAAGATTAGCAGGGAACAAATACTTTTGCTTCCTTGATGGGTTTTCAGGATATTTCCAAATTCCTATCGATCCAGCCGATCAAGAGAAAACCACATTTACATGTCCTTTTGGAACCTACGCTTATCGGCGTATGCCCTTTGGTCTTTGTAATGCACCCGCAACTTTTCAACGGTGTATGATTGCAATATTCCAAGACATGCTTGAAACATCTATGGAAGTTTTCATGGATGACTTTTCTGTTTTTGGTGATTCTTTTGAAACTTGTCTTTCCAATCTCGATAAAATGCTTGCGAGATGTGAAGCTGCACATCTAGTTCTTAATTGGAAAAAATGCCATTTCATGGTAACTAAAGGAATTGTGCTAGGACACAAAATATCAAGTTCAGGGATGGAAGTAGACAAAGCAAAAATAGATGTTATCACTAAATTACCACCACCGACTAACGTTAAAGCCGTTAGAAGTTTTTTAGGACATGCCGGTTTTTACCGCCGTTTTATCAAAGATTTTTCAAAAATAGCGCGTCCTATGACCAAACTTTTAGAAAAAGATTCTGTTTTTGATTTTAATGCAGATTGCATTAAAGCTTTCGAAACGTTGAAAAGTCAATTGACTAGTGCCCCAATTATGGTTGCACCTAATTGGTCACTACCATTTGAACTTATGTGTGATGCAAGCGATTTCGCTGTTGAAGCTGTTTTAGGACAACGAGAAGGAACACATTTTCGTCCTATATACTTCGCTAGTAAAACGCTCAACAACGCTCAACAAAACTATACGGTTAGAGAAAAGGAATTATTAGCCGTAGTTTTTGCATTCGACAAATTCAGATCTTATCTCGTGCTTTCAAAAACGGTAGTTTTTACAGATCATTCCGCGCTTAAATATCTGTTTACCAAACAAGATGCAAAACCGCGTCTTATCAGATGGATTTTACTACTCCAAGAGTTCGATATCGAAATAAAAGATAAGAAAGGAGCAGAAAATTTTGCAGCCGATCATTTGTCTCGTCTCGAGAATCCAAATTTGGAAGAATTAAAAGAAAATGAAATTAACGATTACTTTCCAGATGAAACTCTCATGACGATAGATAAAGTTGATGATGAGGAAATACCATGGTTTGCAGATTACGCAAATTATCTCGCAGGAGATATTCTTAAAAAAGGGTTAAGTCACTACCAACATAGTAAGTTCTTTTCGGAACTAAAACACTATTATTGGGAGAAACCTTACCTTTTCAAAATGTGTCCAGATGGAATGATCCGAAGATGTGTTTCGGGTGCCGAAACAAGAAAAATTCTTGATGAATGTCATCATGGCCCAACTGGGGGACATTATGGTCCTTCCACCACAGCTAAAAAAGTTTTTGATGCTGGATTCTATTGGCCCACAATTTTCAAAGAAGCATATACTCTCGTTCAAAACTGCTATGCGTGCCAAAAATCCGGTAACCTTTCTCGTAGAGACGAAATGCCTCAAAAGAGCATTCAAGTCTGCGAAATATTCGACATTAGGGGAATTGATTTTATGGGACCCTTCCCTAAATCACACAAATACGAATATATCCTCGTTGCAATCGATTATGTTTCCAAATGGGCTGAAGCTGAAGCTCTTCCTACTAACGATGCACGAGTTGTTGTCAACTTTCTCAAAAAGCTTTTCGCTCGCTATGGAATCCCTAAAGCTTTAATAAGTGATAGAGGATCCCATTTCTGTAATAAACAAATGGAAAAAGTAATGAAACGATATGGAGTTCATCATCGTTTTGCTACAGCTTATCATCCACAAACAAGTGGTCAAGTCGAAAATACCAATAGAGCTTTGAAAAGAATACTTGAAAAAATGGTTAAAGAAAATCCTGCCGTTTGGTCAAGAAAATTAGACAACGCTCTATGGGCATTTCGTACGGCTTATAAGACACCAATTGGTACAACACCATACAGACTTTTGTATGGAAAAACATGTAATTTGCCGTTCGAAATCGAACGCCGTGCTTACTGGGCACTAAGAAGCTGTAATCCTGATCTAAAAATAGCTGGAGAAAAGAGATTTTTGCAATTGCATGAACTCGATGAGTTAAGACTTCAAGCTTATGAAAACTCGAAGCTATACAAAGCAAGAACCAAAGCTTACCATGATAGAAAGCTTAGAATTCGAAAACAATTCAAAGCTGGAGATAAAGTTCTGCTCTTCAATATGAAATACAAGTTTAAAGCTCCGAAACTCAAGCCAAAATGGTTCAGACCATATGTAGTGAAACATGGATTTCCATCGGGTTATGTCGAAATTTATGACAAACATGGTGGAAGTTTCATTGTGAATGGTCACCGAATAAAACTCTATTATGACAAAGAGCAATTAAACATAATTTCTAATGAAGAAATTCCATCCGAATCTGAATATGAAGCTATCACATTCATGGCTCCGCATAAGGAAATAGTTCCTTAGGCACACAAAGATGGTTTTATCTATGATACTCTTCCTAGAGCATGGGACAAAGTTACATTGGAAAACATAGATGAAACAGGGGAGGGAATTGTGATAGGAAATGTGGTGTACATTCCGAAAAGGAATCTTAACACTACACCAACATAATCTATTCGAAGGTTGAGTCCGGCTGAGGACTCGTTAATAAAACAAGCGCTTCTCGGGAGGCAACCCGTGTGTTTCTTTTTTATATTCCTGTTTTAATTTTCAGTGTCTACACCCCAAAGTTTTACCACTTGGTCAAACTTAAGTGTGGGGTGTGCCACTACTTTGAATAAAATTGCAATGCTTTTGTTTGTTTGTTTTTGTCTTATAACTAATGCAGGTGTTGATTGCGAAAAATAGACGATTGGATCAAAGAATAAAAGCTAATATCATGGTTTATTTTCTCATTTCCCTACTTTCATACTTTTAAGTTCGTTTATCACATTGAGGACAATGATTAACTTAAGTATGGGGGGGGGGGTGAGTAGGTAAATAAGAATTTAATTGTAATATCGAGTTAATTTTTAAATTTTATTTGTCCTTGTAATCTAGTTGTTTTCACGCTTTTAGGAGTAATTTATTAGAATAACTGGATCTATCCACTGGAAAAATCAGTAATTTTGAAAAAAATTAAGATGTGTCCCGATTAATATTGCAGTCCACTTTTGGATCGATAACATTTGCTAGCACACATTATAACCCTTTCCACTAAATTGTGAGGATTTGAGCCTGTTTATAACGAGCTTACATCTTATATGCTCGAATCTTTTGTTATGAGTGTGC
>LBNU01014981.1:2241-39737 GCA_014162995.1 Artemisia annua | reverse complement strand
TTTTTTTTTTTTTTTTTTTTTTTTTTTTTTTTTTTTTTTTTTTTTTTTTTCAAAACTAGCCGTTGTAAACAATTAATAGTATGAGGGGTTTGTTTTGTTTAATTCGAAACCAAAGGAGACGTTGTAACGCCCGTTGTGGTGTTAACATTCCAACAAACGCTAGCAACTAGGAAATGGACATAACATCATAACGCCGTTGATATATTGCCACATAGATCATAACGCCGGTTAGGCGTTATGACTCCCTTCACTCTAAATATGTTTTGAAATAAAAAAAACAAATAGACATTATTGTCCTAGTTAATTTATTCTAAATATCTAGCTATAACCATATGGGAGGACATGAGAAACCGATAGAGTTTTGCTTTGAAGTGCTACTTTTAAATAAAAATCTACTTGTATCTTTTAAATACTTCGCAAAAACTTGTGTTTCTATTCCTTGTTTCGTTACTATTAATGGATGAAAAGTCGGAAAAGTGGGAAGTAACACTATATAATCTCTATCGGTTTAATGAAATCTTACTTTTTCAAATGTGTTCATTTGATCACTTTTATTCTTCACTACGGATGTAAAAACCTTTTATCCAAAAATATATATATATATATATATATATATATATATATATATATATATATATATATATATATATATATATATATATATATATATATATATATATATATATATATATATATATATATATATATATATATTTCATTTATCTTGATCAAAAAGAATATGTTATTTTGTTAACACTATAAATATATTTTTTAGGTCATTCATCAAACATTTACTCAACCTAGAAAAAAAAAATAAAAAAAAAATAATAATAATAAAAAAAAATAAAAAATAAATAAATAAAATAATAATAATTTGAGATAATAACATTCTCAGTTAAATTGGAATGTAAGGAAAATTCACATGAAACAATATAGGATGTGATGTGTCATCATCATTGTGCTGGATGTCACAAATAAGTTTTCCATAGTAAGGTTTCTCTATTGCATTGACACGTTCTTGTCGTAAGCCCCCAGATTCGGGATGTGTTTTTATGTTTGTAGCACAAGTAAAGAATATATGTACCTAATTATAAACTCATTGCTACTCCATTACTATAATTACTTCTAATTGCTTTGTTATCATTAGATTAGAGATTAATAATATTGTTATTTATTTGGCTAATTTATAGTTTGCCGACTGTTTGAAACAAATCCGATTAGTAGATATTTAAATACTGTATAAAAAGATGCATCTAAATTAATAGTTTAATATCATCAAATCATGGTAAAGAAACGTTTGTAAGTAGACAAAGCGATATATATGAGTTGCACCAAAATGTTGCTCATTCTAAGTTTTTTTATACCACGTAAAACTCGTTTCGGAACAAGGTTTTGACGTTGTTTGGTTTGCTTGTAACTTTCGAAAACACGTTATCTAAGTTGAAAAAGTTCCTTAATATAGATGCATTGTCTCTCCATGATGTGTGATTTTCTTAAGGTGTTACACACCCGCGCCATCCTAGTGACTCACGAAGTGAGATCACTATATATCATTGTAAATGCATCAATCAACGTCGTGATTTTGTCCGTTTCAGGTGCAAATAGGAACTGTACGTAACGAGGCTTCAAAACGGCCCATAAATGTTTCTTTTTGTCACTTAGGGTGGATAATTCTGGTTTAGTTATATGATACTCCGTAAAAGGTTAACTTTGGTTGCAAATGATTGTTATATTCTCAAACTAATGATAATAGGTAAAAATGGAAAATGACACTGATGGTATAGTTAAAAAGTCGACCAAACTGTGCTGAACAATCTATCATAATAACCTCCATAACTTTAACTCATTGTAATGTAACCTACCTCCAGTCGACTAAATTTTTTTATACATCCATTATGTGTATATATAAACTTCAAGTATGTTTCTTCATCACCTCTTTTGGTCCGCCAACAAAAATAACTAACACAGGTATAAAATCTTGATATCTTCTTAGCTTATTAGCAAAAACGGTATAGATTTGGTCTGAGTTTAATTAAGAAATACCACAAATTTATCTAATACCTTTTAATCATCAAATGATCTCAGACTGTTGCACTTGCCAAAGTTTACTACAGTACTTTTTTGTAACATAAAACTTATTGGTTGGTAAGGTTGTCGACTATGAACGAATGATTTTATGTGAAGAAGAGGATGGAAATTAAGCTCGATCAGCGGGAGAGGAAGCATGATCAACTTGGTGTACGCTCACTTATCAAAAGATAAGTCCAAAGTTTTGTTAGCAAACAAACAATCTCTATTTAGAAATAGAATACAAAGAAGGTCACGCACATATTTAAATTTAATAGATCGAATTAGTATTATGAAAACTACACCTTAAAATACAAATCAGGAAAATACTCTCAACCAAGTGATTTTAAGTATAAATCTTGTCTGAGACAAATACGTAGTAACATATTCAGGAGCAATAAACAAATCACAAATCTAGACTATCTAGTCAGTTGAAAAAATAAGCCAGAAGTTAATAGGATACCAAAATGTGAATGATTAAAAGCGTGATCTATTAAATGTAGCTACTTATTAAAATATCAATACATAAAATGAAGAAAAGGATTAAGAAAAAATATTATATATTGAGCTAAAATCCTCATTGATAGATGAACAATATACTATAGACATGTTTGACTCGATTTCAACACCTAACCAGACAAGTTACATTCTTCTTTTTAGTGTGTCTCCTCCCACACCCTAGACTTTCATTCACGTTATTTTAAACGTTCGAAATTTAAAGTGATCAGCCTAATAGAATAATCTATTTAAATTAATTTAATATTAAAAAAGATCTAGTGATCCGTACTTGTGATCAAATCTACAGGAGTTTAAAATTTTATATTGGATAATACTAAATAGTATATAACTTTTTATGCTTTAAGTTCTCGATTTAATCCTTAACTAGACATGAACTCAAGCTAAACCAAACAAGAAATCTCTAAAAGGTTTAAATCAGTGAAGAAACTCTTATCTAATGCTTTTTTTTTTTGGTGCCGACTGACCATTCCCAAAAACCCTAGCTATCCCCAAGCAATGAGCATCTCTTTCAATTGCCTTTTAGTTAAAAGTTAAGATTGAACTAAGACTTATTTTTTCAAAAGCGCTCCTTAACCGGTCAACTCGACATTTACGATGAGAGCGAGATATATTAAGTAGGTAATGACCTTCAAAACAATAACACATCGAGTAGGGTGAACCCTAAACCCAACAACAATATATCTAGTGTAACGACCTTCAATTTCATAAATATATAGATATATATGCAATAAAAAGATATTAGTTCATTTATATAAAAATACCGAGGGTGTGTTCACTACCAAGACATAATGTAAAGATTACCATAAGCTTGATAAAGGATCAAACCTCCATCGCTTTAATGTAAGCACCTAGAATTCACTATCAAATAGGTCTTTTAAAGGGTTGTAATGTTAGGTGCAAGGGTAAGAAAAAAACACGGTTAAAGGATATAGGGAATTTTACTGGTGGAAAGGTAGTCATCTAAGTTAATTACATTTACAATGTGGCGTTACTAAGCTAAGACTCGATAAACCAGCTCTATCTACATCAATCTCTTTCCTTGCTTTTCTCGACACTTTCTTGACATGGCAGTCCGTATAGGGGTTTTTTTTTCCATACACTTTTGGCCAGCCATCTTTTGATCTGCTATAATATAATAACAAATAACTCGGGATTTATAATTGCATCCCTACGCTTGAACTTTCGCATAATCAATACACTAACTAATGACCGAAATTGCGAGGATCAAAATGCGTGGAGTACTTAAACATTAACGTACATGTTGGGGTAAGACATTCTTCCCCATTACACCATAAATAAATAATGCTACCATGAGTCCCAATCATCCAAAAACTGTATTAACAAGATATGACTTGACTTAGCAACCAAATAATCAACTAGACAAGTAACTAAGTGTTTAACATATATGTTGTTCACAATAATGCACTAAAATGAGTGACAAGGCTAAAGCGATTTGAGTGTAACATTTAGCGGGGTGTAAACAATGCTCTTCATTAATATTTCGAAATCCACCAAAATATCATGAGAACCGCGAAAAGATAGGCACAGAGGGGTGTAATAGGGGTATCTTGTACTAAAAATAAGTACATAGCAAGAGTGTAAGGTAATTATTTGACCAATAAAGTCAATGTAATTATAACAAAAACAGGCTAAAAACAAGAGTTATCATAATGCCTCTTATCATTTAGTAAATCTTAACCACACAAATGTGATCTCACTAGCGATCTCAGGATGAATCACAAATGTGATCTCACTAGCGATCTCAGGGATGAACCACAAAATCAAGTTCTAGAACCAATTACACTACCGGTACACTTAAGTATTAAAAATGAATGCTAATTAAGGCGTCCTCACATTTTCGGGTAGTATTTAGGTAGTAGGGTTTTCGTGCTAGTTATATAAGTCCTATCCATGAGACACTTGCTGAAACTACAATGTCACTAGTAAATCCATAGAAATTTTTAAAGTTGGGCTAAAATTACCGTCTTAGACTATGTTTCAGTATATTGCACATCGTTTTAAGGACAAAGCAAACAACAAGTACAAGACTAGTTTCTAAGATGTCCCTTTTTACCCTCCCTACACTTAAGTTCAACATTGTCTCCAATATTCTATAAGTACCAAAATATGAAAAAGGGAAAATTAAAAAGACATGAAAGAAAATAGTACTCCTCTGATTTGCTTGGTATGGACGGAGAACAAAGATACAATGTTAAATCTTCATCCAAGAATCTTCAAAAGATCATCCTCATCCAATCCAGTACTATAATGAAAGACAAAACAACAAACCAAAGCATCAAGCCGAACAAATAAAAATCACAGCAGCATGTAATTTCATGCTTAAAAATAAAAGCAAAACAAAACAAGTAAAGGATATGATACTTGTAGAATGTAAATACTAATGACATGCAGGAATATTTGACATTTAAGAAATTTGGAAATTTTTCAAAAGCTAATTTTCGATATTTAACAAAAATCTAGAAAACCTATGCTACAGTAGCTAAGGCCATCAGGTCTAAACCTTGACGCTGTCAGACTAACCTGACAGGTGTGTATCTTTTTGTTTTCTGGAAATTTTTTCTGGAAAAACCTATTTCTAAAGTCTGTTTTCCTGCAGAAACTCATAAAACATACCTACAAGTATTGACACACAAAGACAAATAAAACAAACAAACATGCCAAGAATTTAAGCTATAAATCATCACATAATCAGTTTAGTTCTTAGTAACCACATATGATCTTCGCTACACTTATTACATACAAAGTACCTTTAAGCACCAATGAGACGAAGTCAAAAGCAAAAGAAAACATAATTGCATACAAATCAACCAAGCAACAATTCATAATCAAATACTAACATGCAAACGTCCTAAAAACAAAATCAAAAAGCAAATAAACCAAGTCAAAAAATATGCATTGGTTGCATCTCGAGAAGCGCTTGTTTTTTTAGAGTCACGAGCCTGACTCTACCCTTATTTAAGAGATAAAGGGTAGGTTTTCCCTACATTTAGGATTAAGTGCTTGAGATGGAAATATGCCACGTGAGGTGAAGGTGGTGTGTGAATGTCCAAAGGATCTACAACCTTCATCCTAGAACTACCCGAACTATATGGGTTGATGGTTTGGTCAATTCCTCTTTTGTTTCCTAGACTTATATCTAAGGATGGAAAATTAAGTAAGGGTGGAGGTTGAGGCTCCGGTTCATCAACACTAGGAACTTCCCTAGAATTAAGAGAAAGGTTATGCTACAAGTATTCATACCTATTTCCGCTATTTGTGTTTGGTACAAAGGTTCTACCTCCATCGGGGTTCCTATAGTATCTTTCACTTCTTTCGGGTAAGTCTAAGGCGGTTTGTATGCCTCAAATGATGGTAGGACTTATGGGGTACTTAGTGAGCTTGGATTTTTAACCTCATCCTTCATCATGTCTAGATCACCTATATGTTCATCATGTGTTTTGGTAGAATCTAACCCAAACATGCAGCTAAGTTTCTCAAATCAATCTCGAGCCATTTCAAATTCGAAATCCGATTCATAAGAATCTTCCTCAATAACTTTATTACTATATTGCATTTACCTAAAGTATTCTTTGTGTATTCCTTGAGGGCACGTTTGGTAGGGTGAAATTCAGAGAAATGAAATGAAGTGTAGAAATCATATCACAGAAATGAATTCTCACAGAAATTCAATATAAATTCTAGTGTTTGGTAACACCAGAGAATTGACTCAAGAAATCAGTATGTTTATTATTGTTATTATTATCATTAATAATATATTATTATTACTATTGTTATTTATTATTATTATTATTATTATTATTATTATTATTATTATTATTATTATTATTATTATTATTATTATTATTATTATTATTATTATTATTATTATATTATCATTATTATTATTATTATTAATATTTTATTATTATATTAATATATTATTATTATTATTATTATTATTACTATTATTATTATTATTATTATTATTTATTATTATTATTATTTTATTATTTTATATTATTATTATTATTATTATTATTATTATTATTATTATTATTATTATTTATTTATTTATTATTATTATTATTATTATTATTATTATTATTATTATTATTATTATTATTATTATTTTATTATTATTAATAATAAATTTATAATAATAATAATAATAATAATAATAATAATAATAATAATAATAATAATAATAATAATTATGAAAGAATTCATTTCCATCACTTTGTGAATGGAAATCAATTCTCTACATTTTGCAAAGGATCCATTTCCTAAGAGTTCTAATTCTCCACTTTATTTTTTCATAATTGTACCAAACATTGGAAATCATTTCATTTCCATTTCCCTCATCTCAACTCCCTCTACCAAACATGCCCTGAGATTCAAAGTCATTGTTCTTAAAAACTAGGTCTTTTTGTTTAATGTGCTCATATTTGGCTAAATCCTCCTCAATTTTTTCCTTAGGTAGTGATGAAAGCAAACCTAGTATTTCATCCAACTTATGGCTCATTTCTAGGGAGTTTTCCTCAATTCTTTGGTACACTAGGTTGCTTTTACTAAGGGCCTCACTAAAAGGAGTTGTTCCTAAACATGGAGGTTGTTCATAAGTATCCTAGGTGGAGGCTCATATGGTGCATATGTTTCACTAAATGAGGTATTTTGTGGGCTTGATGGAGCTCTTAAGGTGATTTCCTCAAAAGTTTTATCCACTTGGTCTATTTTCTCAAGGTACTCACTAGGTGATATATAAGATCCCTTTTTTCATTATTTCATCCCACTAATCTTAATTTATTCAAATTATTAAAATTATATTTCTTCATGTAAAAATCTAGTCGCGGATTTGATGGATTCGCGTTCTCCATAATGGTGAACGGAATAGTCAATGGAAAAGTTTTACAAACAAAACACAAAGAAATGATACACTAAAGAAAACTATAAAAAAAAAAAGAAAAAGAAAAATCTCACTTGATAGGAATCTTAAGAGTAGACCCAAACGAAATAGAAATTGAAACCTAGACTATTCCTCGGCAGCGGCGCCAAAAATGTGATGCGAATATTGTAAACACACTAAATTTTACAATCCTTCGAGGCAGAGTTCCTAACCTTTGTAGTGTAGTATAGGTAGACACGGAGGATTGATTGTTCTTTAGAAGAATAGTAAGGTATGCTCAAAGTGTATGTCGAAATAAGTCTAAGGGTTAAGGGAAGATTATTTTAAGCAAGTAAAATCTCGGGTTTGGAAGAGTTTGGTTTTAACTAATTAAACTACTACTAAACCAAATGCAATAAAAGTAAATTAAAGATCTACAAGGTAAGTGAAACGTATCTACCTAGGATGTATTACTCCTTGCTAACTATCCAATTTTTACCTACTGAATTGTCACATCCTTAATTAATGTAGTGTGGAGTATTCCTAATTACCAGTTGTGGTTAGGTGAGTCCCACGTCTATAGATTAGCCTAAGTAAACGACACCTATATGATTTGTCAAGCTCACCCAATAGCTAACTATGCATTAAATACTCAATATTAAGTTAATTAACATATAAGTTATCAACTACACGTTTTAGTGGACGTTCAAGCTAGTACAATTTTCCCTAGCCTGTTTTCTAACTCCTACCGTAAACACCATTAAACAAGAAACTGTAAGAAGCAAGAATTATAAACTAAAACTAATTAGATTTATTAAATCTGTCACGCCATAATTGATGAAGATAGACACAAACACCAATAAGAAAACAATAACATCTAATTAATTATAAACAAGTTTCGTACAATCCTAAGTAAACACTAGGTGAATTAGTCAAGCATAATCTAAAAAGAACAATAAATAATAATTATAAATGAAGACATAATTAAGATAAAATCAATAAACAAACCATTACAAGATGTTTATGAAATGATTAAGACCTCATAAGTTGCTGGAAAAACGCCTACCTAAACCCCAAAATCGTACTTAGGGTTTAGGGCTTACAAAAACTGAAGTTATGAGGTTCTATTTATAAGCGTATTCTGAGTTGGTGCGAAGTGACGGCGTGAGCTCCAAAAGAGTGATAGTGTCACAACCTCTTTTCCACCAGGTTGTAGATCTTCTCATCCTAGTCGCGTGGCCTTGTGAATCACCTAAATCTGAGTTCGTATGAAGAAGTTATGGCCAAAACAAGGTCAGTACTTTGCGCGTAAGTTGTAATATGTGGGAAACTAGAAGGGGGATTGAATAGTTTACCGACTTGTTTTAATTAGTTTATAAAACTTTTACTTTGGTAAAAACTTTAAATTCTAGTGTATGTGAATTTCAATCAACGCCAATATGAACACAATACTATGCTAATACATATAATAAAGATATGTAAAAGAAAGAGATGGAAAGATCAAACCGAGACAACGAGATTTATAGTGGTTCGGTCACGAAGCTCTTCTTCGTCCTACTCCACTCCTCGAGTACCACACTCGAGAATTCTAAGCACTATATCAACAAAGCTCCCTTCAGGCGGAGAAAACCGTACAATGTCGCTTACATTATTTTCCGACACTAAGCTAGATGTCGAGTACTAATCTTAGCTAGTACCAATCTACCACGATCCACTTGATCCTTACTTCACTTAAGATCTACACGATCCTCACACTCTACACGATCAACATGATCCTCACAAGATTCACTCAATCCTCACAACCTACTCTTGATCCACTTGATCAATACTAAATCACTCAACACTCAAGAGATCCTCAAGATCTCAACAAGATCACAATGATCAACACTCTAACTTATGAAACACTAAAACACTTGATGTATATCAAGATACAATCAAGTAGACTACTTGTAATGCAAGTGCACTACACTATGACACCAACACTTTGTATCTTCTTGATACTTTGTGTTCTTCTCTTGACTAGTAGAGGAATGGAGATGATCCTTGGTTGGATGAAGGAATCACTCTTTAAAAAAAAGAAAAATAACTAATGATCAAAGGAGAGTTTAGATGAATGAGGATATAACTACAAAAAATTAAGTGTGTGAAAGGATGGCCAAAATCTGGGAAATGAAGTGGTATTTATAGAATCTGAGAATTTGGCCGTTATAAAGGGACGACACCACTAAATAGCACACGGTACCACTAAATTTAGTGGTACCGTGGTACCGTGCCAGACAAAAACGCTCCTCTTCTTGTCTTTAGTGGTGAAATTTTATTTGGGGGAGTTTGTAGCTGGTTTGGGTGAAAAACTAGCTGTTAGGAATTTTGAAATTAATTTCCCAAGTTAAAACATTTCTTTATAATTCATAAATAATTTGTAAAGTGTATTTATGAAAAGAAAGTTTTGTCAAGCTAAAAATGTAAGGTTTAAAAACACAAATTCACTTCTTTGATCATTGGTCAAGTTGTAAATTTGTTTGTTCATACCTAGAGTGATTGACTAAGAAGTCAGATATATTGACTAAAAATTTGTTTACGTTAGTTTTGACGTAAGATGTTTTCACATTTTGTTATCATCAAAACATAGAGATATCGAAAGATGAGAATAACGTTTTTAGACATTATATGCATCAACATAATAGTCTTAATCAATTTGTGACGGCGTCACTTGTAAGTTGTGACGTTGTCAGCCTTGGTAATCTTGGTCTTGACGCCGTCAGCTTAAGGCCGTCTCCAGAACACTTGGGTGGTTACACTACCATTGTGATGGCGTCAAGAATTTGGCTGTGACGCCGTCACGAGGCCTTCTTGTGATGTCTTTGTCATTTTTTTCATTTTCTTCATTTTTCCATCCAGACGAGCCAAAAACGTATCCTTTTCCAGCAAATGCTTTTCAAGTACCTAAAACTCAAATAGAAGCGATTTAGGGCAATATATGATCATATATTTATGAGTTTAGAGGCTAAATGACCCCTAAAAAGCGTATGAATTTACACCTCATCAGTTTCACTTCTTGCAATGAGTGTTTGAGTACCTCGAGTGTTTTAAAAATGACTTTGAGGAACTACGGGTTTTTAATGAACATTTGATAGAGCCTCTAGTGCACTTCACTTTTGACCTTTCCAAGTTCATTTTAAAGCTCCAAGTAGGATAAGGTCAACCTACTCATTTAGCCAAAATTTAGAGAGATTAAAAATATTTAGTAAGGTGTTTAAAGAGATAGTTAGGGATCTAGTCCATTTTGAATGAGAAAGAAAAGAACCAATGGACTAAGAGTTTATCTTTGAGTGTTTCCCAAGGGTTGGGTAATACCTTGTCTCCCACATTTGAAATTCAAAATGAGAATGTTGTGTATATGTGAGAGGGTTAAGTGTTGAGGAAGTTAATGTGTGAGACAAGTTTCATTTGAAATTCATATTCAGATATGATTGTTGTGAGTGTTTAAGAGGATTGAGTGTTGGAGAAGCAAGATGAGAGACATGTCTTGGATAGGAAGACAAGATACATTTGAATTTCTAATTCAAATATAGATGTTCAGAGCGTGTGAGAGGGAAGTATGTTAGACAAGTAATTGATGAGACATTATCATACGAGGGAGTCTATGTTGGTTATGGGGAGACATAAGGGTGTGTTTGAATTTGAATTCTAGTTGTTGTGAGAGTATAAGAGGGAAGAGTGTTGAGGAAGCAAGTATGCGAGTTTGAATTCAAATTCAAGTATGGTAGAAGAGTGTGTGGGAAGTTTGAAGGAAGCTTGGGGACCAAGGGAAGTGATTTAAGGTATTGTGTTAGTTTGATGAAACAAGCAAGCATTTGCTTATTGTGTGGGAGACAAGGAATGCATAAGGTGGCATTGCTTGTGAATAGGAGACGGTGAAGGTACAGAGGAGCCTATGTTGGGGTGTAGGAGACAAGAATGTTATAAAGGTGAAAAGAAGAAAGCTTGTGTAAGAAGTTGAATTTTGCCCAAGAAAACATATGTAAATGAGATCAAATTCAAATATGAAAGTTCAAATTCAAAATTTAAATTTCATAATCCTTGATTAAGCCACAATTAGTATATTCACTAATCACCTTGATGCAAGTAAGATAAGTGTTTTGCATCTTAAGTAAAACATTAACCCATAAAGTGAGAGTTCCATTTACACAAAGTGGCCTTGACTTATTTGACCAATAAGGGAGTAAAACTCGTTATGTGATTAGCAAAGACATACCTAAGGATTATGGTCATTTGAATGTTTTCATGTGAAGGTTCTATTAGAAAATGAATCTCCCAGATTTGAGAAAAACATTTTAGACTTGGCTAATGACTACTAGAAAACATTTTTGAGTTGGCGTTTTCTAACAGGAAGAGGTAGTTTGGTCATCTCTCTAAGTCCAAATATTGTTGCGAGTTTATGAAACATCTTAGATATCATGTACGAACCTATATTAAAAGATCCACATTTGTCGGGAAAGGGGAAAGCCGACTTGGAAAAACCGAAGGCGCACCAAATAGTCCCTGGCGCGCTAGGACTGGAATTAGTTTGTTTTCGGGTTTAGGCTATCGTTCGTGATTTTAAGTGTCTTCTAATATATTTGTTATCATTAAAACATAAAGGAGAACTTAGTCATCATTTGCATCAACAATCTTGTTTCACTTGTAAACAACCAGCTCCCTGTTGCAAATTCGTGCACCAAAAATAAAGTACTTTTGTGCAGCTACAACTCCTATCAGAAGTGGGTGAACACGAGTATCGATGTGAAACTCATGTAGAAAATGATGGACAAAATCCATGTTCATCGGAATCCATAGAGTCCTTTAAACTCTGTTGTTAACCTTTAACAAAAAACATCCAATGTTTTATGGTTGTTGAAGATATTGATGTGGTGAGATATGATTAATTGTAATGACATGGTAAGTTGGCAAAATCTAGTTGTACAAATTATTTGAAACTGGATGAGTACATATTTAAAGGCGATTCACAATGTGTACTTTTAAAAGTATAACTTATAGTTTAATTTAATTTTTTTAGGAGAAAAAAAGTCTAACCTTGTCAAATGTCGCGGGGCTCACGCCGTTCTGTTGAACCAATCTTAATTGGATATTCGGTCGCAGTGTAGAAACCATCGGGTGTGAACGGCG
The DNA here is from genome assembly GCA_014162995.1 of Artemisia annua. Lineage (NCBI taxonomy): Eukaryota > Viridiplantae > Streptophyta > Magnoliopsida > Asterales > Asteraceae > Artemisia > Artemisia annua. The sequence continues at coordinate 27,103 of LBNU01014981.1, read as the reverse complement.
TCCCGTTTGTTTGTCACGTGAACCTTACTTTGTAATTAGATCGTATCATAATAGTTATTCCGGTCGGAATCTGGTGTGCATGAAACGGATGAGACATGTGTCATCGTAATCGGAATGAGAACTGTGAAGACGGTGTAATTTTCATGAAGAATGGAGGTGCGTGTGGAGAGATATGCCCAATTATTTAACATTGGGTGAGTAGTAGGCTATTAAATCAAATGATAAATAGGAGAGAAATAGATGTGCAGTTGGTGCAGAAAGGTAAACTCGGTAAAACGTGATTTAATGTCCTAGTTTTAGCAATATGTCACAAAATTGAGCTAATTTAAAAATAAGTGTCCGCTTCAATGTCAGTTTTCCAAATTTCCTTGTACCTCATAAACTATACTTACAGCTTAATCACTGAGTTCACTTAATATAAAATGCTATGTAAATGTAATGGTTTAGGACTTTAGGTTGAAAATATGATGTTCTATAATATAAAACATTGGACATAATTTCTGTTATTATAAAGATAAACAACTTGATTACAGTTCTTTTAATCTAAAACACAAGAAACATAAGCATAAGTAGTACGAGTATTAAACATAATTAAATGGATGATTTGGTTGCTTTGTTGCTTACTACTTAAGAAAATGACAAAATGGACACGAGACACATGCATTCCACTTAATTGTCTGTCCAATCACACCAATTTGATTACAAACAATTCTTACATATATAAAAATAGTCGTGATAGAGAAAACCACATATTGTTTTGTTTATCGTTTCTAATAATATCTTTAAAAGTATGATGCATGATAGCAATGACGAAAACAAAACTTTATTGAGGTTGACCATAGATATAGACCATTGACATTTCATCGTCGAGCTGCGTTATGAATCTGATTTGAATTCAGTTTCGACTCAGATACGATTTGATCACAAGGACGTTTCTTTCGGAGGGATTTTCTAGAGGTTTATGATGTCTTTTTTAGTGACATTTGTTTATGGTTTCAAAGATTATCTTGCTCTTGTTTTTGAGTTTGGAGCTTATTTGGTGCTTATTCTTAGCTTTGGTGTTTCATTTTGTACTTTTTAGATCTTTTTAGTAATCTCTAGCTTTTAGTAGTTTTATTTTAAAAACTAATAGTACTTGTTTCAAGTAAAACTCAAACACTTGACGCTCACACATATATATAATCACATCCGACTAAAGCAAAAGTTATTTGGTGATGTTATATTTGAAATTGCTATCTTTGTCTTCTTCAATTAGTATATGTAAACCTAGGGATTAGTTTAAAAAAAACAGCCAAGTCGATATAGTAGAATTTTTAGATAATAGGAATTGTATAGTGGAGGTGCTTGGTGGGAATTCCAAGGTTTGCCAACAAATATTCTAACTTGTCATTATCTGTCAGAACCAAATAAACAAACAATCATTCATTCCACTCAATCTTCCTTGGATCCTATCATTTGTGGCTCTTTCTTTCATACTGTATTTGGTGATAATTTACATTTGTTTATTCATTTCTTAATTACTAGTACTTGTATATTATGAATTGCAGATGAGATTACATTCACAAGCTCTTTCATTTATTCATACTTTGTCCAGGGGTGTTTGTTTAAGCTTACACGTGAGTTCATGAGTTATTTGATTTCTGTTTATAGTTTATAAGCTTTAATTTTCCAGTTTATTTTAAAATTTCCAAACCTATATAAGTTTATCATATTATAATAAACTTATATAGGCTCATGAAATCTCAAAATAAGCCGAAAAATTGAAGCTTATGAAATATAAGCCGGAACACAAACAAACTCATAAGTGACATATAAGCTTAAACAACCACCCCAAAACAACCCACCAAATCAAAACAAATATTCTACTTGAGGCCAAAAAATGTTATTATATGTTGATGTGCTATTTAACCTGTCATCATTTTGTGTTTGTTGACAGATAAAAACAAACATCAAGCTATTATGTAATGGCTATATATGTATTGTTTTCTTCATCTAGAATTAGCTTACATCATAATTAAAGGAGACAATCATAAGTGGATTTTGGATTAAGATGGATAATTATAAACAATGCATGCACCTTGTCAAACTTTTATTTTAACAATCCTGTTTATTATTTGTTTGTCATCTAACCTAACAACCTAAAACACAAAAATAAAATAAAAACTTCATTACTTATGAAATCTCTCAAATGATGCTCACATGATAAGCAACTCTTGACAAAGTTATCCATTTTTGTCTTTTAGATGATCAAATATATCCTGACTCTGCTAGTTAAATCTTTAAAGCCTGAATAACAATTTTAAATTGAAAAACACTGCCTAATTTGTCTTTTGATTTCAAGGTAGTTATGTGTGGGGACATGATCCATGACATATATGTATTGGGATGTGTCTAGTTATTGACTGGTCAAACCATATTATGAGTCAAAGAATATAATGTGACAAAAGTGAAAGCAAGTGAATGAGGGTAATATGTATATTTGGAAAATAATACTTACTTGAAAACATATGAGGGGTACAAATGGAAAATTGCATTATAAGATTAGAACTAAAGTGTGTGTCAATTTCATTCATGAATCCAAGAAATTCTATTGAAGTAACAGAACATCTTCACATGGAAACTTCTTCAGCTTTGTCTCATTTTCAAATATGAACTTCACACTTTATTTTTCTGACATTTTTGTCCCTACTACTTCCCATGCTTCTTCATTCCCTTATTTTCGAAACAAAACATATAATAATAAAGATATGGTGTTGTAGTACATAAATAAGTGTGAGGTCGTTTAAGCATGAAGTACATCATAGGTGATATCGACTTTTTTAAAGACTACAATGGTGGTTAAGTACTGTGAAATAGCTTATAAGTTTTATCATGTTTATGTAAAAAGTGTTGAGAGATGTCATAAGCTATGAAATATTATTATGTTATGATATCATGACGTTGTAACGTTCTTGGATAATGCGCAAGTGTAAGATTTTTTACAAATCTAATAATCTCCACTTATGAAATAACCTTGTAACTAGTTTATTTTGCATCTGTTTAGTTGCTTGTGCTTTTATAAAAATCTGTCGCCAAAAAAGAATCATTATGTTATGAATAATTACCATAGTAGTATTTGACATTTTCATACGGCCGTCTTTAAAGGTGTATAAGGTGGGTGACCGCTCATGCCCCCAAAATATTTAGGGGCTCTAAAATTTGTCTCATTAATAATTATATGTGTGTATACACATGTTTTTACGAAGAAAAAATTATTTAGATGAGAAATATCTTAAATGAGTAATATGTTAGAATGTTTAGATAACTAATTGCATTATATCTTATAAATGGTAACACTTTATTTATAACATTTTTTCTTGAAAGGCCTCATTATGTAATTTCGTACATGGCCCTCAAATATTTTATCAATTCATGGGATGGCCCTGCAGAAAGTAATATAATATGTTTAGAAACTAACAGGAAGCTAGAACATACGAACAACAATACTACACCACAACAAGAGACCTAAAACCTAAAACCATTGTATCTGACTAGTAGTTAAATTTGGATGTTAATTGATACTCTTATCTAATTGCTCTTTCCTAAAAGTATGTCTATAATTCTCCGTTAGTAAATACTATATGTTATTTTTGGTCTATACTACTACATAGGAAAAAAAGCAGTAACCAATAACGTAGGCTATACATGTGTAATGACATATAAAGTTCTCTAGAACAAAACAAGATGGAGGATAATTTGCACTTAATATTTTGTGCTGATCTGAAATAATACAATTATAATGGTAACTGTATTGTGGAGAACCATTATATTTGACATACTTTTAAAACAATTTAAAGTTACCAAGTTAATGGACTCAAAGCAAGCTGGTTCCTATTGTCAAGTTTTGCCCTAACTATAAGTTGCCATCAAGTATTACAAGGGTGTGCATAAAATTCAATATTTTAGTCTATAAATTAAGCCCACTTAATACATCCCCAGAAGTAACAAATGTATAGTTCCATTCATCTTCAACCTTAAAGCCCAATAAATACATAAATATTTTTTTTTGAGCAAAATAAATACATAAATATGAACACAAACATATCTGAATGATATGCATAACATAGAAAATGTGTAACAAAACATCATAATATTGTACATTCTAGCAATCAACCACTAAAAATCATCAATCCGTTCGCCTTTCATACTCTTTATGACCCCTCCAAAATCTCTTTATGTAGTCCTGAAACAGTCGATGTATTAACTTGTTCCCATAAAAGCGAAAACCATAAATGCCCAATTTCCTTCAAATAGCTATCGTACCAGTCACATATTACCTTAGTAGTAGCTAAAACATACAAACCACAGTCATAACCATTTTCTTGTAACGGGCCACATTCATATTCGAAATAACTTGGTTTAGGATATGAAGCACCAATATATGGAACAAGTGTGTTGTAAAGACACTTTGCGTGGCCTATCAATCACCTAAATGTCATGATGAACAAACAAATTATAGTATCGTTTTTTCGTAGCAAGTAACTCAATGATTGCCCAGGGCCGGCTTAGGGCCATGTGCAGCGCCCACTGACAGGGCACCCAAATGCCATTGGTGCGTCAATTTAAAGAAAAGCCAGTTATACATATACGGTTTCAGTTCACATTTAGCTCATCTAGTGCCTGTGCATACTCAGCCCAACAACTAACAATAACATTTGTACATTCTCCTCCTTTTTTTATCTCGGCCTTTTTTTTTTTTTTTTTTTTTTTTTTTTTTGTTAGTTGATTATCTATGATTTTTCTTTGCCTAATTATTTCTCCTCTTAATTTCTTTTCTTATGTCTTTTTAAATTTTAATTTACAATGTTATTGGTATGAAGGATTTGGAGACTGAATGAACAGATAGATACAATTTAATTGTGATGTAAAATCATTTTAATACTTAGGAATTAATGTTGTACCAATATAAAATGTGATACGAAACTTTTTTCTTGATGTTGTTTACAATTTATATTTGTATTTATAACCGCAGTTTCACATTTAAACCAATTGTGTGTTCAAGAAAACGACTTTTCTATTTTAGAAATGGGGCCTCATGTTTAGCACGGCACGGGGCCCCCGAAATCCACGGGACGGCCCTGATTGCCGCCATCAGCCCTTGACACGTCATCATTGTCGTTAACAGGGAATATAATAAGCTTTTTTGACGGTAGGTTCAAGGGTTTGAGGAAATCTTTGAGGCTATTTGTGTCGGAACAGTTCATTATCCAATAAGTAATTGCAGGTGGGACAAGTAGGATATGTTCTGAAGGGTAGAATGAAGAAAGGTAACTGAAATAAAAATCGACTATACGATCATTGAGCTACTTTGGTCCATTTAGAGTCACAAGATCTGATTGTCTTAGCACCGCATCATTATACCTAAGGATGATCTCATCGGATGAGGTTTCCGCCATGTTGCAAATGTTAATAGGCACCTGCTTATATTGAAAGATCAAAATAACAAGTTGAGCATGCATCAATGTTTCTAACACCTAAAGCTTCTGATCAAATTTATATCATCCGTTAAAGAATCCAACCAAAATATCACCAATATTACATATTTTCCAATTTCATTAATGGTGTACAAACTCAAGTATTATTACCAATTTACCATGTGTTGAACAAGTTTAGGAAGATCGATCATGTCTTAGTTTATCTAAAATAGTTAAAGCTCAGATATATTGTTCTTGCAAACCCGGAACCAACTAATTACGCTACCAGCTTAGCTATATCGTTACAGAAATTTCATATACGTGCATGTAAACCTAAGTCAATCATTAAGCTCTAAAGGATCCAACATGTGTTTTCAAGGCAAACGTTCCTCAAACTTACAAAAAACAACAATCAAATAATGGTTCCGATAATTTCTAGCAAAATAGTTCTCGTTAGACAAATAGGACTTACAATCGTACCTGGGTATGTGTGTATGTAGATCGATGTAGGGCAACTCCAACAAACAATGAAACCGAGCAAATAATCGAATATAATATATATATAACTGAATAAAAAGAAGATGCAATAGTCGACTAAAGGATGCGAAATTTCTTTTGTAATTTTAAGCGTAATGTAAGTAGTACCTGAAGTCCTACCTGACTATTTATACTAAATTATACTTCCTATACCGTAAAACCTTGGCTTGGTTAACAAGTAAAATAAATAATCATGTTTTATTTTTGGAAACTATAATAATCATGTTTGATGGATATGGGCGATGATTAAGTTCTTAAGATGGTTGACGTTAAGATATATTACGTGTACATTCTAACCGACTTTAGCTAGTTAACAACTTTTGAAACTTGACACTCTGAACCTTGTAACATTAAGTATCATATTTTTAGTTCTAACCACCATTAATTGAGTAATTATGTAACACATGAAATGGGCAAGTAAGGTCACCCAAAAATATGAAGCTGACGGAAGCGAAGCTAAAACCGCGTGTGAAAGCTAATGGAGATAAAGGGGGTGTTTGAGAGTGATTTTGTCAAGGGTTGTGTTTTACTTGTAGTAGATAACGAGTAATTTGGCTGCTGCGTGTTTCGGCAAAGCCAATTTAAGTTTGATATTCGTTCGAACAATTTTTCGTATAAGGCAGAATATGGTCTACACATTTTATTATATCTTAATTTGTTGGTAATAATATTAGTTCGTCTAGCAAGTAAACAATGAGGAGCTGAAAGCAAGAAGTGAAGAACCGAGTGACATTAAGGATAGTAATGAAAGGAAACTGATTTTTCGACCAATTAATATCGATGAACATTGATGCACCTGTTAGATTCCGATGTTACACTTACATTATATAAACTAATTGTATCTATTACACACTTCATATGAATAAACGCAAAATCTGCTTAAGCAAACCAAATAACCATGACTAACACATAAATTATAGCAATTGCTCATCTTCAAGAACTTGCATCTTATCAGAAACCTAGTTTGGTAAGATTATCGGAATAAATCAATCCTTGCTATTGAAAAATTTATTTATTGTCTAGATGCACAGCAAGCGCAACTTTCTTGTAATAGTAATCCACCGGTAAAGTTGGTATCTTTTTAATGCCACAAGCAAATTGCATCTTACATATATTATCAGACTGATTAAACAATTCCATGTTCAAAAGCGTTAAAAATACGTTAGGAAGGGGAAAAAATAGAGAGTACCTCAAATCTTTCTTTCGAACGGCATAGAGAGTACCTCAATTTATGCATTGGGTTATAAAACAAACTAAACCAATCACGGAATGTTTCCCCTCTTGAGACCACAATCCATTTCTACACGTGTCAACGGCGGCGATAATTCAAATTAAAATCCTAGTAGTTTCAAAAGTAAGTAAAACTAAATTTTTCACAATACCAATAAATAGAATACATCAACAAATGAGCTTTCTTGAAGCAAACATTTTTTAATCGTTTATTTACGGCAAGAGCAGGTGAATTGAAGTACCTTCAACGAATCCAAAACACAAACTTAAATAAAAGCATAAATATTACAAACTATATATGATGTACGAGGTTTAACATTATTGTGATGCTAGTTTTTGATTTTTTTTATTGACCATTTTAAGATACTCACTTAAAATGTTTGAACCCATATGTCATTTCAAATGGATAGCCTTATGGTATACTGTAACTAAATGTGCGAAAAGTAACTAAACGTTTTGCAGTTTTCATGAGATTTTAAAAGAATATTAACTAATTAGTTTATAGTATTGTTTAATTTTGTATGATGGGGTATTTATAGTTTATGTCCGATGGCATGATGCGGCGCTTCAACTAAGTAGATGCGGCGCATCTAGATAACTTCGCCTGTGGTCCAAGATTAATTTATTCTGGAATATTCGTACACCGTCTTCAGATGCGGCGTATCTTGAATCTCTATGCGGCGCATGTCCTTCTGTGTCACGGATTGTCTTTGGTGAAGTCTTGATAATGATACGCCGTATGTCAATATTGTAATGCGACGTATCTGGAGTAGAACAAGCTGGATCTTCTTTGTTGACAAAACTTTTATATGCGGCGCATGATAATATCACATGCGGCGCATTCTTCAAAGTCAGGCAATGGTCTTCGAATTCATCTAAGTATGATGATACGACGTATCCGTCTAGAATGATACGGCGTATCTCCTTGATTTCAGTAGACTTTTCCATCTTGATTATTTTGCTCCATATTTAGACCTGAATCGCCAAGTTTCACCAGTTGCATTTTTTACCTGAGAATTACTAAAGTAAACAATTAAGTACCAATTCTCATACATTATATAATAAAACAAGATAATTAAATAGGATAAACGATGACAATATAATGTACTTATTTGATGTCATCACCATACCTAGAGGTTACGTCGAAGCTTTGTCGGGCCTATAAACACAAACCCTATTTCCTGCATTTTAGAGAACTTTCACACCACAAAAAGTGAGAGAAGGAAGTAGGGTTCCACACGGACGATCACAAGCAGCATACGGAGCATTTTCTTAGGGAGAAATCACGCAATAACATCAATAAGTTTTAGCAAATCACATTTGATTTATAGTTTTGATTTCATGTCTTTCATTACCATGCAAAACATTGAATCTTTTGTACTATTCGAAATGATCGGCTAAGCACCTTTGGTGCTAGCCTAGTTATGATTCCTTATTGTTTTGATTATGTTTTCGTGCTTTTATTATTTTTTCTAGTGTGTGCATGCTTAGTTTATTCTTATGATCCCCTAGTTTCGGTAGTTTTGAAGGCTGGTTGTACTTATTACACTAGGAGAATGAACCTAAGGACCCTAGAGTAGTAGGTTGCGAGGGTTGGTAAGAATTGACCATAGGACTATCAATTCCTTGTATGCGAATGGACCAAAGGATCACCTTCCGTTGTTGGATGAACTTAAGGAGTTAGATGTGTGGTCTAAGATCTGAGAGGCCGGATCACACATAGAATGAATCTAGCATGTAGCGACACTTAATGACTTGAACTAGTCTACCTGCAAGCTCTGATAATCACTTAGGAACAAACCTATGATATCTGAGTAGGATTCTAGGGATATAGGCTAGACAAATTGACCATAGGAGGCTAGTGAATCTTATGCCCCACTTGAAGCGATAAGACGTTTAATTAGAGAATATAGTCATTATATTGTAGGATGAATAACTAGGCTAGTACATTTTCTCCCTACTGCTTTGAACTCAACTTAATTTCCGTATTTCATTTCTTTTATTTAGTTTAATTAATCAAACAATTCAAAACCCCTTTTAAAACGTGACATAGACTTAAGTTAGAATCCAGACACACATAGCTCTTGGGATGACCTTGGTTTTACCAAATATTACACTACACACGATCGGTTCTCTGTCCGTTAGTGCATAAGGTAGATCATAGGTAGACGAGTAATTTATAAATATAAAAACATGATCAGAAAACCTGCATCAGAAACCCTAGCAACTGATAAGAGTATATACACCAATGTTCCACTCTAGTCCCTGCACATATAAATACTTACAAAACCAGACCAAAGTTAGAGTTAACTAAAAATATAACTAACCAATGGTACCAACTGAACCTTAGTTTCATAAGTTTGACAAGATGCCTATACTTTCAACAGGTTCCTTGAGATGTTGTTAATGCTGCTATGCAATGTATTAGCCACCAGATATAAGACGTGAGATCCATGACAAACAAAAAATCTAAAGAACAAATAAACACATCCTAGCCTTCCATTTTGATTTCATCCAACAGTATAGATCAAACTAAAAAATAACAAAGGGAGGGCAAAATTGTCATTTTAGCTCATTTAATATAAAAATCCACTTTCCAACTTTTTTTAAGAGAGAATTCCAAAAACCGTCCCTAAAGTTTGACCAAATTGCACGTTTTGTCCCAGATGTTTGGAAAGTGCAAGGATCGTCCCTGTGGGGAAACCTTTGGTGCAAGTATCGTCCTTTTTGGGGAAACCTTTGGTGCAAGTATCGTCCATGTGGGGACAATATTTGCACCAAAGTTTGTCCACAGGGACGATCCTTGCAATTTCCAAACATCTGGGACGAAACATGCAATTTGGCCAAACTTTAGGGACGATTTTTGCAATTCTCTCTTTTTAATAAAAAAAATATATATCTTGCAAACGGTAAATCTTCAAGCTATGAAAAATACACCATCGCGACGAGAATTAAATCATCTTTCTATAGATATGCACTTTTGTATACTTTCAACGAATTTTTTTTCAAAATTTCCGTCCAGAAAAATCCCACAGGATTCATAAAAAAATCACTTGTGATTTGTTATTTATAAAAAATCACAAATGATTGTAAAAATGAGTAAATCACTGTTTTTGAGTTGTATACTTTTATGTCACAGCTTTTTAAGGGTAGATGTTTTTTATATGATTGTTGAAATTAGCTCTTAGAACCTCTTTATTAAAACGTTGTATGTTGTTATACAGAATCCCATGTGATTCTCTCTGATTCCATGGGATTCATATAGAATCCCATGGAATTCTGTATGAATCACATAGGTAATCTTTATGAATTACATGTGATTCATCAAAGAATCTCATGGGATTTTTTATGGATCTCATGGGATTCTATATGAATCATAAGGGATTAGAGAGACTCAAATGGGATTCTGTATAAATCCTATGGGATTTTCATTTTGCTTTATATAAACAGAATCCTATGGGATTCTATATGAATCCCAAGGGATCAGAGAGAATCATATAGAATTATGTATAAATCCCATTGGATTTTTATTTTGCTTTATATAAACTGGAAGTACTAAATCACTTGAGATTCTATTTTTGTTGTGTAATGTTATGAGAAAAATTCTTGTTCACTTTGAATATATCTTGTTTACTTTGAATATATCATGTTTGTTACTTATATTATGTTTGATCGCATGGGTAATCTGTATGAATCACATGCGATTAAGGATGAATCACAAGTGATTCATCAAAGAATCCCATGAGATTCTGTATGAATCACAAACAAAGGATTCGTCAAAAGAATCACTAGACTAGATACAACAAACACGCCTAAAAAAATTCACCTCTACAACTTTTAAAATCAAACATCAACAACTCATATCATTTTCTTTTAATATACATATAAATTAAAACATTACCCATTTACGAGTGAAAAACATACATTCAACTGGATTTTTCTCTCCCTAACTGTTCTAATCGTTTTTTCCTTTAATTCCACCTAATCTCTTGTGTTTCTTACATTAATATGCTATAGTTGTGATTATCATTCGTTGGTAACTATTCCTTGATCAGATTGGTGTTTTGTTTCACATGGTTTTGTGGTTTTTTTTTGTGGAATCGATTTTTAGGGTTTAAATCATCCTTGTTTCCTTTAATTGTAACCACCTGTGATCTTGTATCCTTTATTAACGATCCTTCAATCCTAAACCAATTAATCTTCTGGTCGACTACTTTGGTGTTGATTAGGGTTTTTAGTGAACCGGTTGTGGGATTTTTATTTACTTGATCGCTGGTCATTCTACTATATTAGTAAGTCGATCTTTACAGCCTTTGTGATTGTTTAAATCGCTTTATCATTATCTGGTTACTCTTATCATGGTTGGAGGTTAAGCTTGGAGTGTGATTCATTCAAAACGCTAATTTTGCGATTAGGGTTTTCTTTTGGCTTATTGGTTATTGCACGATTGCTGGTCATTGGAGGATTGTTTTCAGTGTTTCTTTTTGTATGGTTGTGGGTATTGGAGAGATGAATAAGGGTTTTTTGGATACTAAGAGTGCGACTAAGGTGTTGAAGCATGTGGGTACTTCTACTGCTGGTGATTCGATGGGAACTAATTCATTAACACAACCTATTAATGTGAACTTAGATGAATTGAGTGCTAGATTCAAACGTTCTAAAACTCGTGAAGCTGCTAGGAGTGTTAGGAACCCTAATGATGTATTTGTTTCCACTACCACTGGTGCACAAGATGATGAATCTGGTCATGGTCTAAGTGTTAAGGATGGGGCAGATTCTACGGTTGCACAATCAGTTTTGAATGCATCTGGTGGTGTTGATAAGTTTGTTCCTAAACAAGTGAAGCCGGTTTCACTTGATTCGTTATCTAATGATCCGTATGGTTTTTCGAAAAAGGATAATGAGCATCTTAATGTGTGGCAAGCTTTTTCGAATTATGTTGAGCCTAGAGCTGATGGTAATGTGTTGTTTGCTACAAGTGTGGATGTGTCATCGAGTAGGGGAAGTGCTAATCTAGAAAAACATGGTTCATCTAATGATATACAGCCTTTGGACACCTCTAATGTCCCTAAACAGGTTTCTCCTTTGTTGAGTTTTGATGTTGCTATGCTATCACAGCAATTTGGTATACTTGGGAATACGACTAATCCTACTAGTGTTAATGCTCTTAAGATTAATCCTACTAGTGGAACTGGTGTGAAATTGGTCTCTTATGCTGGTGCTACTTTTAATGATCCTAAAAAACATGTGTCTAAGTTTCGTAGGTTGGAATGTAGTAATAAAAAGACTGGAGTTGATCTTGCTGTCCCGATGAAAGTAGTGGGAGAGGTGAATATCATATTTGAGAATACTCTTTATAGGTATTTCCTTGGTCAACGCCTTGCTTTTCCTGTTGTGGATTATTATGTACGCAATGCGTGGGCTAAGTATGGTATTCAGAAGGTTATAATGAATGCAAAGGGGTTCTTTTTCTTTAAGTTCAATTTTAAGAAAGGTGTTGATGATGTTCTTGAAAACGGTCCTTGGTTGATTAGAAATGTACCAATTATTCTTATACCATTGTTTCACAGGTTTTTTGTAGGGTTTCCAGGATCGATATGATCAAACAACAACATGTATTAGCATCATTGAAAGGAGTAATAAAAACACAGAAGGTTTGAACCTTTAATAAACGATATTTATTAAACTGGAAAAGTTTACTGTATACAAATGATCCTAAGCCTATATATACTACATGAAGCGTTGCTTCCTAAACGATATACTGGTTCATCCAAATGTTGTGATGGTTTGTGATGTAACCGTTCCTTATAACAACCCTAATTGCTGCATAATGGGCCTGTTTGGGTTAACAGGTTTCGACCCATAAGCAGACTTCTAACTTGACCCATACACTAATATATACAAATTACATATACTAACTAAAGTCTTAACATAAACATTTGATATAAAAACATTTAAGGCTAACATTTTCTCCCCTAATGATTTAATATCAAATTCTTCTGAGTTGATCCTTCTGGTTTTTTTCAAACAATGACATCAAAGTCATTGTTTCCTTGCTGCTTACTTGTGTCCATCTTCATCATCATCCAATCTAATGCCAAAATTGTTCTCTTGTTCATTCCATGTGCTCCATCCTTCACTCCCTTATCCTTCTGGCACGACGGTCCTTGACAAGTCATCTTTGCTTGCTTCACCCACTTCTAAATGCTTTTCAACCTAAGGCACTTGGGCAGTTTCATGGCAGATTACACAACTAAATTAATGAACCTCCTACAGCAATCTTGTTATTGCCTCACTTCTTCATCTTTGTTAGACCGTCTTCATACTTTGATGGCTTTTGTTTCTTTGTTGCAAAGGTTTTTTTATCATCTGATCATCAACGTACTAACATTAAATCATCACGACCTTGTCCCCATCATACTCATACATCTTCATCTTTGGCTTCATTGCCTTTGTCAACCATCGTGGTTGTAGGGTTCTTCGTGAACCGGGGTCTCAAGGTTGGTTCTTTTCTCGATCTCTTATGAACAATTGTGTTCTTTCATTCTTTGTAACAAAACTTGCAGCCAATTTTCTTCTTCTCCTTTCTTTCTATTCTTTTCTCTTGAATCTGCCCCTACCGTCTAAACCGTCTCTCTTATCTTTCTTTATCTTCATCATTCATGGCCGATTCTTGAGTGTGTTGTTTGATCCCTTGAAGCTCTGATACCAATGTTTCACAGGTTTTGTAGAGGGTTTCCAGGATCGATATGATCAAACAACAACATATATAAGCATCATTGAAAGGAGTAATAAAAACACAGAAGGTTTGAACCTTTAATAAACGATATTTATTAAACTGGAAAAGGTTACTGTATACAAATGATCCTAAGCCTATATATACTACATGAAGCGTTGCTTCCTAAACGATATACTGGTTCATCCAAACGTTGTGATGGTTTGTGATGTAACCGTTCCTTATAACAACCCTAACTGCTGCATAATAGGCCTGTTTGGGTTAACAGGTTTCGACCCATAAGCAGACTTCTAACTTGACCCATACACTAATATATACAAATTACATATACTAACTAAAGTCTTAACATAAACATTTGATATAAAAACATTAAAGGCTAACAACCATGGACCTTGAACACCAACTTACTTAAAGAGGATTTGACTAACATCCCGGTGTGGGTTAAATTCCATGATGTTCCTCTTGCTATGTTTTCTGATGACGGCCTTAGTCTTCTTGCCACATTGATTGGTACGCCCAAAATGTTAGATGCTTATATTAGCCAGATGTGCAAGGAATCATGGGACCGTAGTAGCTTTGCTAGGTGCATGATTGAAGTGAAGTCGGATGAGGTGCTTCAGGATAGCCTCATTGTTGAAATACCTTTACTTGATGTTACGGGTTCGATTATTGAGAAGATTCGGGTTGAATACGAGTGGAAACCGCCTCGTTGTGAGAAGTGTAAGATTTTTTGTCATACTTTGGTTGATTGTCCTAAATATGTTTTGCCTACTACTCAGCCTATACCAAGTGTTAATGATGGTTTTAAAACGGTCAATACTAAGAAGAAGAGTAATAGTGGTGGTCAATTTGGTCAAAGTAACAGAGGTTTTCCTAAACCTGTTGTGGGGAATAAGATGCAATATCGACCCAAAGCGCCTCCTACNTAAATATGTTTTGCCTACTACTCAGCCTATACCAAGTGTTAATGATGGTTTTAAAACGGTCAATACTAAGAAGAAGAGTAATAGTGGTGGTCAATTTGGTCAAAGTAACAGAGGTTTTCCTAAACCTGTTGTGGGGAATAAGATGCAATATCGACCCAAAGCGCCTCCTACTCAACCAAAGAAAGTGGATGCCAATAAGAAAAATTCTAATAATGTGGCTAGTACTAGTGGTTCGAAGATTACTACATCCAATCAGTTTAATGCTCTTGGTGTATGCTTATTCATACACCTTTTAATTGCCAAATTAAGACCAAAACGACCAAAAACTACCCATAAATGACAAAGATATTTTGTTTTTGTGTTTGTGATCGTGCAGGTCCGGATATTTCATAAATGGACATAAAATCAAAGAAAACCGACAAAAACGAGCACGAGAATGGAAAGTGTCAAAAGCCGAAGCCGGGGAAGTCAAATGATCAAAGAAATGCTCAAAATGTCAAAGATAGTCCTTAAAGATCATCAAAGTTGCAAAAATGGTCCTTGGAGCATAGTTTGAAGAATTGGCTAAAGTGACCCTTCAACTTTCAGAAAATGTCAAAAGAGATCCTTGAAGATGTTTTTGAAGAAAAGTCAAAGTCAAACCCTCAAAGAATCAAGAATGAACAACAATAGCCCTTCGATATATTTTTCAGATTTGGCAGCAAAGGTCCCTGAAATTTCAGGTTGTACACATATGGTCCTTACACTTTTATCTAAATCCTAAACCTTATAATCCACTAAACCAAGCCCAATACCATTTAAATTAAACCAGCCCATCACCCCACCACTACAACCAGGCCCACCTTCCATTTAAATAAAATACCCAAGTCAATCCCCATTTAACCCCGGTCAACAAACACATTTATTACCCTTTGAATTTACCCGCCCCCCAAATATTAACCCTTTCCCAGATTTTACTATTCACCAAGAACCCTAATTTACCCCGACCCCTAATTGACCAAAAATAACAGCGATTAAGGGTATAATCGTACATGTACTTGCTTCTAGGACCCCTCCTGACAAGTCAGAGGACTGCCACGTTGGCAATCCGTGTGATAGTGAGTGCCAATCATGAGGGAAATTTAATCTAAGGGCTGTGATCAAAGGATTGGGGACCAAGGCTAATCCAAGGGCTGATAACATCTCAAAAAAGCACAAAGAGGCACGGATTGATGACATGGAAGGCAAGACGGATCCTCAACTTCACCTATATAAACCCCCCTCCTCTCCTCATTCTAGTGTGTAGGTTTTAGATACTGTTATGCTGCTAGTTTTAGTTCTCAAATGTATTTTTAAACTTTCTCAATTGTAATTTCCATTTTCAATTAATGAAACAGTAGTTAATTCCTTTTATAATTCGTATTCATTTTTAGCTTAATCATATTCTCATAAGCTTGTGTACTGTTTTATTTAGTTACTTAATCACTTTAAGCTTTCATAAATCTTATTTTTCATTTGTTATCATCATATAACAAAAATATAAAAAAATCAGAAAAACAAAAATATAAAAAAAAATGTTTTCAATTCTCATAAGCTTAGTGAACCCCCTCTGTTTGAGCTGAGGGGGAAAGCTTTGTAAGTTTTTCATTATTTCAATTCTTCTAAATCATATTTAGTATAGATCTGTGTTGCTAGTTTGTTTGCTGTTAATTTTAGCTTATATTAGTCATATTATAGCTTAGTTCAGTAGATCTCATCATATCTTAGTTGTTTGCATCATTTTTAGTTTGAACTGTCTCAAATCTGACATCATTGAATATTGAGTATCTGTGTTGGTTTGTGGTAGTTAACTGTTAATTAGAGCTTCATTTGATCTGTTGAAACATATTATAAGCTGGAATTAAGGTTTCAAAAGTTTTTACATCATTTGGCTAAACAAAAGTTTAAAACAGATTCATAAGGAGTGTTTGGTTTAGGATTTGATTCTGTGTTCTAGTGTGTTTCTGAGGTTAGTAATAGTTTAGACATAACACATTAGATTCATTTAGGACATTTAAAGCATAAAATTCAGTAATCAAAAGATAAAAAGTCAAAATCATTTGTTCATCTCATTTTTGTGGATCTGTTAGAATTTTAGGATCTTAAATCTTCATTACTAGCTTAATAGTAGTTAATCTAGCTTTATTTAGTTGCAACATAGCTTAATACAACATATTAGATCATCTAGGTTAGAGTAAAATTCATATTAGTCAAGTTTTCATAAAAGCAAAAAGTCAAAGTTGTTCTCATAGCAGGTTTTTGACAGATTTTCTAGAGCACTTTTAGGATTCATAACTGTTTAGAAATTAAATTTGATTGTTGTTAGGTGAAGTTTGGTTGCTTATGAACATAAATCAAAAAGAAAATCCTAATTTAAACATCATAAGTGTTTGATTGATTTCTAGGTTTCATTATTTGCTGGTTGTTGGATGTTATTGATTGAGTTTTGCTGATTTGTGAAGTTTGTTGTGCTTTTTGCTTGATTCTATTCTTAGATTGTACCTAATTGCTTATTGGGTTGCTCAATTTGTTTCATCTAAGTGCTAAATAACTGCTAGTTATATACTAGTGGACTGTGAGCATTATTTGATCTTGATCACTAGTGATTCTAGCTTATTGATTTATGTTCTGAGCCTGTTAGTGTCTAGCTGAACTTGTGTGAGTCTGAGGTTGCTTGACTTTAGCAGTGTTAGCTTTTGAACCCATTTGTATAAGCTGCTAAAGTTCTTAATTCTCACATAAGGATTAGTTTGAATCTGTTGGAAATAAAAGCTTGTGCAGAGCTTATTGTGGCAGTTTAAAAGTTTGATCTTCATAAAAGTTGTTTAAAGTTTTGTGGTTAAATAGTTTTGTTAAAAGAAAAAAAAAATTAGCAAAAAGGTCTGGGTGAGGTTCGAGCCCCAGACCTCTTGGATACTAAGCTTCACAACAAACACACAGAACCATACGCGCCCTTGGGACTTTTCTCATTAAGGCTGAATAATTAATTCTCTTATATACTTCTTCATTTTAGCTTATATAATCTGTCCAGCTTATTACTAGCTGGTCCTAAGTAGCTTTAGCAACTTTTAAATTTTTCTTATCTTTCAAATAGTTTAAAGTTTTTATAATAAAAATTTCAGATTTTTTTTAAAATAGTTTTGCTATTTCTTTTGATTTATTTTCTTTTAAATAGTTTTTAAATTGTAATAAATAAATAAAAAGCCAAAAAAAATTAATTTTCTTTTATAATTTTTAGCTTAGAAAAATATTTTTTATATTTTTAGGACTTTTATTTTAGGATTCCACTATTTAGTCGCGTTTTAGAAATTAATTCGTACGTTTTCATTTTAGATTGCGTTTTTAGGTTTTACTTGTTCTTAATTGTTGATTTGCGTGCTTAGTTGATTATTTGCTTTTAATTGTTGCATCATCATTGTAGTTTTATCTCTTTATATCACTTTGCATTCTCATTTCATTACGCATTTTGTAATTCGATAATCAATATTCTATTCACACCTTCACACGGTAGGACTCGGGAATACGTATTTCTTGCGTATTTCTTGGAGATTATACTTTCTTTTTTGGGTAAAAGGGATTATACCCCGGCAAATATATTAAACAACCAAAACTATACAAAGTTAACTAGCTATGGACATTCCCATAGTAGTTTATGATGCCATGACATTCCCAAAACATGCTTCGGGAACATCAAAAATAATGACAACATTCTATTACTATTAGACTTATTGCAAAAACAAAGGCTAATACTAGAAATAATAATGACTCTAAAGCAGTTCTCTCCAATACTAGTAGTCTTCACCAGATTATCAATCCAACTCATTAAGCCCATGTCAAACTAAGCCCATAACCAGGCCACCCAACAGCTCTCAGATGTTCCATAATCCCTGCCACACCAATTTCCCATAATACTGCAACATCTTGAGTATATAATAACAATTTTCCATGGTTCAGGTATATCATGTAAGTAGAAACAATCTAAAGACTGTCTCCTATACCCCTCCATTTGTACCAAAACCAATCCAAATGGCAGTTAAACCAAGTGACAATCATACACCTAATGACTTCCATCCAAAAACTTGACTTTGTTCTTACCATTGCCTTTCTTCACATGAAATTCCCACAGGTGAGCTGCCTCATATACTTGAACAGATGCATTAATATTAAGCCCCATAATTCTGAGCCTAACTGCATCTTTAATCAGCTTGCAAACATCATCCATACTTCTAGCATTATCTTGGAATATTATGAGATTTCTCTCTTGCCACACATAGTATAAAGATGCACCAATAAGTAGCCATTGAAGAATACTCCAGATATTTTTGTTAATAGGTCTCAGCATCAGGAAGCTAAGAATCTCAGACCATCTATTAGGAGCATCATTCAATTTAGCTAAACCTTTCAATTTTGCCCAAATCATACCTGTAACATCACAGTCAAAGAACAAGTGATCCTGGCTGTCAGATACCTTTTTGCAAAACACACATTTCAAGTTTCCAGTCTTATCCCAAACACTCATCTTATCATGTGTTCTCAATCTACCATGAATAGCTATCCACATCATAAATGAGTGTCTTGGCACACATTGACTAAACCATACCAAATTAACCCAAGGAACCAGCTGATTACTCTCTCTAATATCATTCCAGACAGTGGAGACAGATAATTCTTTGCACCTTCTTTGCTTAGTCTTCCAGAGCACTTTATCAACTTTGTCAACACTAATATTAGGAACATCCAAATGGATAAGGTCATTAAACTCATCAGTGAGTACTTTAGGCCATATCGATTTTCCATTATCAATCAACTCAGCCACTTTAGTGTTCAAGGAAAGACCAGAATAATGAATTTTCCTTTTAGATATGAAACTACTCAAAGGACATAAAGGATTCCAGTTATCAAACCACAAAGAGGTATTAAGACCATTACCAATTCTGTGGAAGAAGTGTTCTCTCAGCTGACCTCTCATACTAAGAATCTTTCTCCAACTCCATGAAGCTTCCTGTTTTTCAGGTACATCCCAAAAATACCTGCCCTTAAGTTTGTACCTTTGAACCCATTTCACCCATAAGGAGTTTTTCCCACTAATTAAATTCCATATATGTTTAGAAATTAGAGCAGTGTTCCAAGCCTCAAGAGATCTAATACCAAGCCCCCCTTCCACCTTAGGTTTACAAACATCAGACCACTTTATTTTAGCTTTACCCCTTTTGAAAACACCATAATTCCAAAGAAAGTCTCTCATCATTCTTTCAACCTCATTACAGATGGACACTGGAAGAACAAACATGGAACACCAGTAGACTTGCATAGAGCTAATAACAGATTGCAATAATTGTAACCTTCCAGCAAAGGAAAGAGATTTATTTTTGGAGATTATACTTATATACTACATATATTGATTTTTCCAAATCAATTTTTGGCGCCGCTGCCGGGGAAGGTTGAAGTGAATTTTGGTTTTCGTTTTTAAAATCGTGTTTTGAAAACCTTCCTTTTGTGAATATTTTCTTATAAAAAGTAAAAATATAAAAAAAACAAAAGAATACTTGTCACCAAGTATTCACAAAAATACCAAAAATAAAATAAAAATCCTCACTCTCCCTCTTGAGAGTGTTGTAAACCAAATAAATTCGAACGTAAAAAGAGATCGTTTAATTAATCGTTATCCGATTACTTTAATTCTACAACCGAATAACCGGGGAATACGGAAGTCTTGACATTAAATTGCAGACTGAAGAGAGATCTATTCTTCTCTCCCGCCTCGCTGCGCGTCGATTAAAGGAAACGATTTCGGTTGATGAATCGATCACAAAAATATTGTGATATAAAAATAAAAGAAAAGAAAAAAAATATTGTGATTTTAAGTTTTCTTTTATATAAAAACCCAAAAAATATTTTGATTTTAATTTTTGTTCTAAATTTTAAAAACCAAAAAGATTTTCCTTTTTCAAATTGATTTTTGATTTTCTTTTTAAATTTTTGATTTCTTTGGTATGTGAACACCCGATCTTCGTCACATAACCTACTTTCACCACTTTCTAATCCTGAGAGGATTATACGACACACACACCGTGTTAATTTCCAAACGTTGGTGAAATGAACAACAACAATCACGATGAGGACCCTCTGGTGGGACCTCAACCTCCTCCCGATCTCCGTACGATGGAGGAGTTGTGTCAACCGACTATGTTCGGATGTGGTGGCCCGATTGCCCCCGTCAATATCGAAGCGTTGGATTTTGGACTTAAACATCACATGATCCAACAAGTCCAAAATTTTTGCCAATTTCATGGTTTACCGTGTGATGATGCTAACAAACATCTTGATAAATTCTTAACCATAACCTAAAGTATGAAACAAAATGGTGTCACCGATGATGCCCTTCGCCTTTATCTCTTCCCATATTCATTGACCCATCATGCCACCGCTTGGTTTGATCGACTTCCGAAGAATTCTATTCATACGTTCAATGAAATGGTTTCGAAATTCTTGGCAAAATACATTCCACCATCGATGGTGACAAAGCTAAGAAACGACATAAGCAATTTCCGACAACTTCCTGATGAGTCCTTATTCGAGGCATGGGAATGTTACAAGCTTTCGATTGATCGATGTTTGAATCACAATATGTTGCTCGTCACAATTATTGATACGTTTTATAATGGTTTAACTTTATACGATCAATGCTGCTGCGGGTGGTACTTTTATGAAAAGACGCCCCGAAGAGTGCTACGATCTCATCGAGAACATGAACGCCCATCACAATTATTGGGATTCCTCAGCCGAGAGGGGCGATTCAATGAGATCTACCACATCTTCCAATGCAGAAATAGCGGCTCTTAACAAAAACTTCGATGATGTTGTCCATCTTTTGCAAACGAATCAAAATCAAAACAACAATCATCAAGTCAATGTGATTAACCAAAGTTGTGAAACGTGTGGTGGTCCACATCCGTATTATGAGTGCCCAGCCTCCGGTGGCTTTGCTCATGAGAACATTTATGCTACAAATATGGGAGGTAACGGTTACCAACCACAAGGAGATCGTAATCTTCTTAGCTATCGTTCCAACAATTATCTTGGACCACCCGGTTTTAATAACCAAAATCAAGTTAACAATGTGCAAAACTGTAACAATCAATTCAATCAAAATCAAAATCGTGTTAACAATGGTTTTCAAAATCCGGGAAATTTCAATCAAGGACAAAATCGGGGAAATTTTCAAAACCAACGGAATTATCAAGGCCCGAATCAAGGGAATTTTAAAAATGCAAATCATGGAAATCAAAATCATGGGAATTTTCACAATCAAAATCAAGGATTTCATCAAAACAACCGAGGACAAAATTTCAATAATCAAAATCAAGCTTTGAATCAAAACCAAACGTCCTCGGATGAGTTTTTCAAGCAATTCATAAAAAATCAAGAGGAAATGAATAAATTTATGATTAGTCAAATGGCCGAAACCAAGAAGTATTTAAATGATCGACCCTCGGGCTCGGGTACTCTTCCAAGCAATACGATTGCTAACCCGAGTGGCGATGCTAAGGCGATCATGACAAGAAGTGGTGTTTCATATGATGGACCTACGGCTCTGACTACCTCGTCTTCTTCTTCTCCTCCTAAGGTAGTCGACCGTGAAACCGAGGCGACAACGGATACGAAACTTCCTACTAATAACGGAAGGACCGAAAACATCCAACCTCCGGTTGTCCAACCGTCTAAAGAAAAAGAAAATGTTTCAAAAGGAAAGGAAAAAGTTGTTTTTGAACAAGATAATACCATCAAGACCAAACTTCCTTATCCTTCTCCTCTAAACGATCAAAAGCACCGCGAGAAAATAAACCACCAAATGGAAAAGTTCTTTCAAAGTTTTCAAGATCTTCGCTTTGATTTAAGTCTTGCGGATGCTATTGTTTTAATGCCAAAATTTGCGTCGATGATCAAAAATTTGTTGAATAATAAAGAAAAATTGTTTGAAATGGCAAAAACACCTTTGAACGAAAATTGTTCGGCGGTTCTCCTTAAGAAGCTTCCCGAAAAGCTTGGATACCCCGGCAAGTTCCTAATTCCATGTAATTTTTCGGGGATGGTTCAATGCTTCGCCCTAGCCGATCTTGGTGCTAGCATTAACCTTATGCCAAAGTCTATGTGGAAGAAATTGTCACTTCCCGATCATACCCCCATTTGCATGACCCTCAAGCTCGCCGATCGATCTACTTCTCATCCCATTGGAATCGCCGAGGATGTCATCGTTAATGTGGGAAAGTTTCATTTTCCCGCCGATTTTGTGATTGTCGATTTTGATCCCGATCCAAGGGTTCCTCTCATTCTCGGAAGAGGTTTCCTAAGGACGGGCCGTGCTTTGATTGATGTTTACGATGAAGAAATAACTTTGCGAAAGGGTAACGAAGCCGTCACATTTAACTTGGACCAAACGTCGAGATACTCGTCCACCGATGATTGCATGTCCGTCAACCGAATTGATGTTATTGAGAAGTTTCGGAGGAGTATTCTCAAGAACTTCTCGGTTTTTCTCATGATGTTTCGAGTGGCAATCCCACTCCTTCTTCTCAACCTATTGTTGTCGACTTTTCCCCTTCCTTCACTCCGTTTGAGGGCAGTGATTTCATCTTGGAAGAGATCGAGGCTTATCTTTCAAATGATTCAATTTCGTCGGAAGTTGATGACACCGTCTTTGATTCGGAGGGGGATATTCGTTTGCTAGAAAAATTACTGAATGAAGATCCGTCACTTTCTCCCCCTCCGATGGATTTTAAAATTGAAGAAGTTAAAGAAGTTGAGCCATCTAAAGAAAATCCTCCGGAGCCAGAGCTCAAGGATTTACCTCCTCATCTCGAATACGCTTTCTTAGAAGGGACCGACAAATTTCCCGTTATCATTTCTAAAGACCTTAAAGATGAGGAGAGAACCCGTCTCTTAGATGTGCTTAGGAAGCATAAGAGTGCCATCGTTTGGCAAATTTCCGACATTAAGGGCATAGACCCTCGTTTTTGCACTCTTAAGATTTTGCTTGAAGATAATTTTAAACCCGTGATTCAACAACAACGACGGGTTAACACGAAAATCCATGAAGTTATAAAAAAGGAAGTTATCAAACTCCTCGACGCTGGGATGATTTACCCCATTTCCGATAGCTCATGGGTTAGCCCGGTCCATTGTGTTCTGAAGAAAGGTGGAATGAACGTAGTGACGAATGAAGATAATGAGCTAATTCTCACACGTCTTGTTACGGGATGGAGAGTTTGTATCGACTATCGTAAGCTTAATGATGCGACCCGAAAGGACCATTTCCCACTTCCTTTTATGGACCAAATGCTAGAACGTCTAGCGGGAAATGAGTTCTATTGTTTTCTTGATGGTTTTTCCGGTTACTTTCAAATTCCGATCTATCCTCAAGATCAAGAAAAGACTACATTTACTTGCCCTTATGGGACGTTTGCTTATCGACGTATGCCCTTTGGCTTATGTAATGCTCCAGGCACGTTCCAAAGGTGTATGACGGCCATTTTCCATGATATGATCGAAAAGACTATGGAAGTATTCATGGATGATTTTTCGGTCTATGGAAATTCGTTTACCGCTTGCCTTGCCCATTTGGAGAAAATGCTAAAACGGTGTGAAGAAACTAATTTGATTCTCAATAGGGAGAAGTGCCATTTCATGGTTAAAGAGGGCAATGTCCTCGGCCATAAGATTTTCAAAGCCAGGATTGAGGTCGACAGAGCTAAAGTCGATGTGTGATGAGACGAAAAATGTTACGTTTTTAGGGGTCAGTTTGAGTCCTAATTCGTATATTATTGGATCGGATTTCACCCAAAATCGTTTCTTTTATCATTTTAGGTACTTTTGAGGAGAAAATCACAAAAGAAGCATTTTCGGGCATTTTCGGAGTGAAAAAGTGCGGAAAACAACAAAATCTCAAAAGACCCTAAAGTGCA